>CM060953.1:67259900-67447555 GCA_030765055.1 Mantis religiosa | reverse complement strand
AAAGTCGTCCTCTTGTAGTTTATCTGATGTCTCACGCAGTTTTCCCACTCTTGTTGTGTTCCTTGTCAATTTCTTCGAGAACAAGTCGTTCAACCGCAGTCAGTTTAATGGCCGCGCCATGGCTCAGTGGTTGGACCACTTGGCTCTCACCAAGGCAGCCCAGGTTTGATCCCAGGCGACCGCAAATTGAGATTTGTGGTGGACAACATGGCGCTGGGCGGTTTTCTCCTGGATCTCCGGTTTCCCCGCCATCTCATTTCATCGGTGCTCCATCTTCATCTCATGTATCATCAGTGTCATCGCCTGCGGGCCCGCCTCGGTAGCGTGGTGGTAGCATGTCTGCCTCACGTTCAAGAGGTCCCAGTTCAAATCTCAGTCAGGGTGAGTTACCTGGATAAGGTTTTTTTCCGGAGTTTTCCCTTATCCTGGAAGACAAATGTCGGGTAACTCTAAGCTCCATGGACCCCGGACTCATTTGAGCATCATTTCACCTATTTCATTCATCGTCCGATATGACTTGACGTTGGAGGACGTACATTACAAACAAACAATCGCCTGCGGTGCCGTATGTAGTAAAAGCGGGCGTTAAACACTACACATTTCACATTCAGTCAGTTTAAAAATATCATTTCTGTTTGCAACATAATTTGAGCCTACATCTATTTGATTGTTCTAGCCGTAGTAAGGGGGCAAGGTAGATCGCGTCTCATTGATCCAGATGATACACTTTTTCATGGAAGAGTAACTGAATAATACTGATTTCAACTCTAGCGTAAATAGAGATTACGAACCATTCATAAACAAAGGTATAATGCGTTCTGCCAGACTAGCAAGAAGTGTATCGTTTCCTCTCATCGAATTTAACAAACACCTTGGCTTATTCAAAGTACATATTTCTTTTACCGCCTCATGTCAAATGTTTACGTTTCAGTTCTGAGTAATTCTAAATATACGTTCACTCATACATGCCAACCAATAATGATATTCGTTGTAGTGCTTACGTCGCAATACATTGTTATAATACAATGGTATCTATTTTATTTATTTGTATTAAGAAAACTATATGAGCAAAAAATATTGGTATTTTGCGGTTATGTTAAATACATTACTCTGTCCTTCCTCATGGATCAGTTTTTGCAAAATCTGAATTTTTGTCTTAGCGCGAATAGTATTTATTAGTGATTGATTAGTTTGCCGCTCGTCACACACCACTTAGGGGGAATGGAATACTACAACACCTCAGGACTCCGATTGGTTGCTCACCTAGTAGCGCTCAAGGACAAACACCTTCGCATTTGAAACACATAATAGATCGCGATATATAAGCTCTCGCCAAACAGGTTGGCGGTTCCCTTGCTCCGTTACCTGAGGTGTTCCAATGTCAGCATGTTACAAATCCTAATGCAACTCCCTAAACTGTCGAACTACGTGCCGCTGCAATATAAATGGAACCGAAAGCTCACTTAAGCGTAAAGACGCATAGAAGCACTAAAGATACAATGTCGATTGGCAACAATGAAATAACCCATCATTGTCAATGTTTAAATGTTACAACGGCCATATCCAAGCCTACTTTAAATTTCACTTCGAGTGTCTCTGTGTGTAGATTCGATAGTTATATTCTGTACTTTGCTCTGATATATTATAAAGTAGCATGCAGGAAAATAATTTTAAGATGTAAAATGTTGAACTCGTTTTTAATTTGCTCTTGTCTGTTCTGTTATACATAACCTACTAAAGGGCGGTAGACACATATGTTTTAATTTAGACAGTTAGAAGCTGAAAATTAAGCAACTTTTCACTCTGTTGGCAATAGCTTACTTTTAAAAGCATTAAAATAGTAACTAATTAAGACGAAGTTGCGAAAGAATAGTTGCCTTTTGAGGTCTGCTTTTAAAATTAATTTCAGGATTTGCCTTTACTGCAAACTTTTGTAAACTTCTTTTGTTTATTGTGCAGATGAAAGGCCTTTGATTGGCCAATCTTAAAGTGTGCACAGGACAAATTACAAAAAATAAATGAGTACAAAAAATAAATGAGTAAAAAAGTGTAACTTAAAGCTTGCTCTTGTAATATGATATTACTTTTTATCTTTTAAATGATTTAGCGGAGTACAAAGGGCGTGGCTGTAGAGAAATTTCGAGTATGTCTTAATAATATTTGTTCTAAATTCTATTCACTCTTAACAATCAGTATACGATATAAAACATGCTTTTGGTTTTAAAAGAGCGCCCGATTTTGTACCTAAGTTTATTATATTTATTTTTAAACGTCTAAAATGTTTCTTTTCACACCTGAAATGCTAAGGAGTATTGTGTCGCAATAAATAATTATCTATTTTTCTAAAGAATACAAACGACCATAATAAAGTACCCTTACACGTACACTATTCCTATAGCAAATTTGTGATAAAAATATTTATTACGAATGAGTAGAGCCAGACTGAAAAATTAAATTCCATAGCCGGCATTTGAACCACGGATATCCCGCTCTACGTGCGGTTGCTCTAAACCACTGACCTACTAGGGCCAACATGGCGACATGGCATTAAATTCTCCAACTGACTGATATGCTAGTGGGTTCTCAAATGCTTGTGGTCTACCGGGAAACATTCGAGTCAGTTGGAGAATTTAATGTCATGTCGGCACGTTGGCCATAGTAGCTCAGTGGTTTAGAGCAACCGCAAAGAGAGCGGGAGATCCGTGGTTCAAACCCGGCTATGGCATTAAAGTTCTCAGTCTGGCTCTACTCATTCAAACCTTAGCCTACAGACGGCTACTGTGGAAGAAATGATTATTTCCATCAATATTTATTATGACTATACACACTAGTTTAAGGGCATAACAGTGATATTTTGGTTTTAAAATAGTCTATAATACATTGAAATGTAAGAAAATTATTTTATTTTTATTATTATTAGGCCTTCCACTTTTCAGTGGTTGCCTTTAGTTCCTGTTAAATTCCTCCAAGTTCTTCTATCATTGCCCTTCGTCCAGTCTTCTTTTCTGAATTGCTTTATTAACGTCATCCATCTGTGTCAAGCGTGTCCTTCCTCGGTGTCTTCTTCCAGGGGCTGTCCAGTTAATAAGGCTAAATGGTAATCTTACTTCCTTTATTCCTTTTACTTGTCCATACCACTTTAATGTCCTTTTTTCTAACCTATCAATACTTGTTTCTTCTGCATTCATTTCCAATCTTATGTAATCATTCCTGATATACTGAATTCTTGATATTCTCATACTCCTTAAGCCGTCCATTTCTGTCGCCAGTACCTTTCTTCGCATCCTCTCGCTAATAGCCCAACTTTCGCCTTCATATGTTAAAATGCTTTCATTTAATGTCTTTACCATATTCAATTTTGTTTTTCATGTCACATTTCTGTTCCAGAAAAATCCATTCAACGATCTAACTGCCCCTCTTGCAAGTTTAATTCTGTTTGCTATATCTCCTTCACATGCACCAGATTTGTCAATAGTGGATCCAAGATATTTAAACTAATTCGCATTTTATACTATATTATTACTTATAAGATCTTCTCCAGGTCTTCCTACCACCAAAAATGTTGTTTTTTTTTTTTCAAAGTTTAATTTCAGACAACATTTTAAGGAGAGACTTTACGCCCTATCTTCCCTATGTTAAAATATACAACTTGATAATCCATATTTTTTCTGAAACTACTAACAACGTATAGATGAAAGTTTCATAACATATTATGTGTCCTTAGAGAAACTACTGATCTACAATGAAGCTTGTATTTACAATTTGAAGCAATTTATAATTTTCCTCTTTCATTATTTTTTCTTTATTTTTAGCATTAAAAACACCATTACACGGAGCCCATTAATTAAATTACTGTGTCTGAAGATGAACAGTATTTCTAAAACTACTTTTATAAACTGTTAAAGTTTTTTGTACATATCCCCAGCAGTTGCTGAGAAAATGGGGCAAATATTTAAAAAAAATCAATTTTCAGAAAAACAGCCTTAAAGTTTCCCATTTACTCTGGAGGTTGATTAAAATATCTTTATTATTTTCATTTAGTAACACAGCTTCTTTGACAGCAGATCTTATGGAATTTTCTGAAACTTTTTGCAGGCTATTTCCTAAAATTGTTTTTTTTTTTTTCGTAATTTTACGTCCTCCAACGTTACGTCATATCGGACGGTGAATGAAACGGGTGAAATGACGCTTAAACGTGTCCAGGGTCCATGGAGCTTAGAGCTACCTGACATTCGTCTTTAAGGATAAGGGAATGAAATGTGTAGTGTTTAACGCCCGCTTTTACTACATATGGCACCGCAGGTGATGATACTGATGATACATGAGATGAAGATGGAGCACCAGTGGAATGAGATGGCGGGGGAAACCGGAGATCCCGGAGAAAACCCGCCCCAGCGCCGTGTTGTCCATCACAAATGTCACTTTGCGGTCGCCTGGGATCGAATCCGGGCCGCCTTGGTGAGAGCCAAGCGGTCTAACCACTGAGCCACGGCGCGGCCTAAGGATAAGGGAAGACCCTGGAAGAAACCTTATCCAGGTAACTCACCCTAACCAAGATTCGGACTCGGAACCTCCTGAACGTGAGGCAGACACGCTAACCATCCACGCTACCGAGGCGGGCTAAATTGTTGTACATTTTAAACACCTTGTAGGGGGATTTGGTAAATTCATAAGACCACACAATATTTTACCAGCTCCAAGTCCCTTGCCAATGCATCTTAGCCCATAAATGTCTCACATTGTTTTCATAGAGGTCACTATTAGCATACTGTTGTGAAGAGAAAAATGACGTTTCAGAACTACAATTCAGCTATACAATTTTCAATTTATTCCCAATACCAGTTCTTGCACTCGATTCTTCTTCTAACCTAACCTCACCACCACATATTCTGCATGACACAGTTTCTTCTATCTCTCGTCTTAAAATGCTTAAACCTATCACAATATTAGATTGGGTACAATCTTCAACATAGTTTATATTTACATTAATATTTACATTTTTTGTAACTTCCTTCTCGAAGTACTTGGAGGAGTTGCACATGGTCCACTGCGACATGGTTGGGTGTCATTTTCATTGACTTCTATTGCCCTTAATCTTACGTTTCTGAAACCACCCTAGGTCTTGTCATCTTACACAACTAAACTTTCAGTTAGGTAAATACTAAAAGGACAGTTGCTTACAAACAAAACTCGAGCTACATCACAGAATAACAAAGATACGCATTCATTAGTTCTAAGTATAATAGAATAAAGAAGACGACATCTTTGCCAAAATACGCAGCAAAAGTTACTCTAAAAAGCAACCTCTTTGGCAGGCAACAATATTTATATCTGGATTAGGTGCTAATTTTGAATATAATCTGAAGAAAGTTATATATAATAATTGAAAAAGCTGAAATAAAAATAAATGTTGAACCTTTATTGCTTTTTTAGATGAAACAGTTCTGGGCTTATTCCAAGTTTTGTAAATAGATGCACAGTAATCTAACAAATTGACAGCTGTCAGCATATTCTTAAACTTCGTTTAAGTACACTTATAATTATAGTACATAACTATATTCTATACCAAAATGAGCAGAAAATTGCAAACTATTTAACTACCCAAAAAAGTGATTTGCGTACAGTCTCGCCTTAATTTTTAAGACATCCACTGTTTTATATCTCATATACTAAATAACATCTTGGACTTGTCCAATTCTGACCTGGTTATAAGTAAAAAGTTATAGATCGTTGTCTCATTAATTTCAATACCCATTTTGCAGCATATACGATTGCATTTTCTTATCACATCTTCCTGATATATTTTAAATAATATTGATGCCATACCACAACCTTATCTCAATCCTTTAGTTACGCAGAATACTTTGGATAATTTATTTCCCATTTTTACATTGGCACTACAATCATACAGCCGCGTTATAAGTTGAGCAAGTGTTTTATGTACAACCCTAAGAAATAACAGCATAATTAAAGATCTTAGTTTTTGAGAACTGTAGATTTTACAAATTCAATGTCTCAAATAGATAGTTAAGTGCATAGGTTCTACTCCCATTAGTGCTGGACCCGTAGGACCAAGGACCCGGGACTCCTTCTACCCGGGAGCGATGGATACTCCGGGGTTCTTTCCATAGGGCAATACCTGATCTCTTGAAAAGCCCCCCCCCCCCCCCGCTGAGCACAACTTCGGGAACACACTGCCCCCGTGAGTCCAACCCAACCTCGGCAGTTCGGCCCGAGGTTCCTGTAGTAACGTCAGAGGTACAGATGTATTATTTTATCTTGACAGGAATCATGCGCGGTATGGATGAGTAGCAACTGTGGTGGGAATAGTGCACCTATCGCCTCAATGCGTCACACGCGTAAGATTACGAGAGGGGAGGGCGGTGCATAAGGTGTCTAAAAACAAATTTCATTCTCGAAGCCAGTTTTGTAGCTCTTATAAACTAAGTTGTAATTCTTACTATGTTAGTAATCTCCACGCCTTTGTTGGATCTTAAATAGTACTCAGGCATTTGGAAGAAAACCCTGTTCTCCCCCAGCAGGCATGATAAACAACTGTCGGCCTTTCAATATCGATGCAGAGTCCCTGAAACGTATTTCACTCCAGGCATATGGTCCAGTATGTGCTGTATTTATATAAGTTTTATCCATATAAACTATATAAACTTCACTTCGATATCTCAGAATATTTCGTAAATACTTAAGCCTTTCTGCACGTATGGTGCGATGTTCGATTAAAATTTGTCTGTCACGCTTATTGTTTTTTTTTTCAAATAATCCTAGCTTCAAAAGAACTCTTCTTAATGTTCAGACACTGCCTTGGAAGTCAGTAGAATTTTCAAGCTTCCATAAGCACTTTATTGAAAGTTGGTCTTTGTTTTTCTGTGCTTTAAAAATTATTCATAGTTCGCCTAACTACTTCTGAATTAAAACATCCAAATTAGATTTTGTGTATTTTCTTAGTCTTTGTTTACTGGGCATAGAGAAGGACGTTGTTGCACTAGCACCATTGGCTTTTCTTTCCTTAATAACTCTCCTAAACTGCTTTCAGACACAACTGTTGTCTCAAATACCCTTTCGCAGATTTTTATAGCTGACCCAGACCATTGTTCCTTTTTTATAAATCTATGGATATTGGTTATTACTTCTGTGTTTTTAAATGTAGCACTTTATTTCCTAATGTGCTGCTAGGAGGCGTCATTTATAAATGTCCTCTTGGAACTAGGAGACAAGCACATTTTGAAACAAGCTGTAGTGTTACCGAGTAGCTCTGCACGTGTTTAGTTGCTCGCAACTGGTACACAACTGACCTGCCCTCCCCTCCAGTTGCAACCGTTCTGTGGTGGACTCGTCTAGATACCACTGCGCATCGTTCTGCACCTTTCAAGATAAAAAAGTACATCTGTACCACGAGTGCTAAGAGTCCGCAGCGCCCGCACTTCGGCAGCTGATGGGGACGGGTCCCTTCCCCTACGGGAGTCTCAAATAGATACACCTAATTAACCACATAATTAGCTAAGAGCTCTAAGGGGTATTCAGACCACTATAGTTTATTCACAACATACTTCCTCATGCTCCTATTAAAATCCGAATCGCGCAATTTAGTACGTATATCGAGTCATGTTGCCGTGAACCCACATTCGTAAAACTCCGGGTAACTTTGTACAATCAATGTACACTTCATTTACTTATTACATTTATACTTCTCTATAAATAAGGAATCCATTCCTGCAGCTTTGCACTCGAGTTTTGATACATTCTGTATAAAATTTTCTAGTTGTATCAAATGTCTTCTTGAGATATTTATCCTGGATACTTTCCGCATTCCTTGGGATAAATATGAGAATGCTTCAGCGCTATAGGTACCTGAGATAATACATAAACATATCTTAATTCCTTATCCTATATGAACTATCCTGTTAAAGGTCTTTAAGGGTATAAAATAATAGATAAATAAACAAATAAAGTGTTTTAGAAATATGCATTTTTTTCCTTTTTCATAACATTACTTCAATTTTGCCACTCTCGATCCATTAAAGCTCTATACTTTCTCTCTCTGTCTCTCTCTTTCTCTCTCACTTTATTTCCTCACTCCCGCCCTAACAGAGATACTGGGCAAAATCTCATCCTTTGATTGAAGCTGGAGATTTCAGATAGTGCATTTCCATTAAGCAACATTCTGTTTATTGTTCAAATGTGCTAATAGAAACCAGAGCTCTGGACCAGTAAGCGAATTGACTGCTGCATCTCTATTGCTAATGCAGCGTCCTGCAGTGAACGGAAGGTAGAACTGAAAAAAGCAACTTGACCAAGTGGCTCCAAGGACTTTACTACATAGAAAGAAAATTTAGAATGGTAATAATAACAATAATCACAATAACAAAATTTCCATAAGATAGAGTCAAGCGAAACTTATGTTTTGTCATACCAGGCGCACCTTTGGCCTCCTTTCATAAAGATTATAATAATAAAAGCATTTCATTTTATTGTCCTATTTACAACTTCAATGGTTGTGTCGGTGGTATCTTCTTTAGAACATGTTTCTTATAGGCTGGTGTTTTATATATCTGGGATTTTTGTACATTAAGAACACATACGCACACACATTCACACCACCAACCACCCTCCCGCCTCGGTAGAGTAGATGGTAGCATGTCGCCTCACGTTCAAGAGATCCAGAGTTCAAATCTAGGTCAGGGTGAGTTACCTATATAAGGTTTTTCCGGGGTTTTCCCTTATCCTGAAAGACGAATGTCAGGTAACTCTAAGCTCCATGGACCCCGGACGCATTGAGCATTATTTCACCCATTCATTCATCGTCCGATATAACTAAATGTTGGAGGACGTAAATTAAAAACAAACAAAACGTTCACACCCTCATTCATACTTCTAGGCTTTGGGGAGGCAAGGAGTAATCTTAGCCAGAGAAACATTGCCACTCCCAGGCATCAATAGAATCAGGGAACCCACTCACAGCAAGCAGAGCTCTTCAGACTGAGCCATGGGACCAATCTTAAACACAATTTTCTCAATATATATTTTAATAGTTGATAAAGTGATACTTCCTGTATCCTTTTGAGTGATATTTCTGATACATCTCATTCTCAAGGAATGAAATTACATCAACTGTGATCTTCAGCAACCAAAAGCTTATTAATATATTTGATCTTCTTTAGTTGCAAAATTAGCCAATTATTTGAGTTTATACTGAAAATATTGTGTTTATTTTTAAATATGGAGATAACATCTGATTCTATTTTATTTTACTTAGCAACGTATTGCAAATCGTTTTATATGTGCAAAAACACGGACGAAAATATTAACAACAGAACTCGTAAAACGCAGCTTTATTGCCCGTGGGTTATTCCCTCAGGTCATGACCTAACTTTATCCACTCGTAATAAACCTCTACTTTTATAGCTGGTTATATAATATATATTCTATATAAAACTGCAGTATGGAATTTGAGATGCTGTTTTCAAAATAGCTATCTCCTTGGACGGATGTTAGACAGCTGAAGTACCAGTGAAATGTATTACTCGACAGAGCATTGAGGCGTATCGACCTTCAGGTGACCAACGCTGCCATCGTCTCTTATCGGGTCTTATCTGGTCGATTAGAGGAGTGAAATATTAGTAAGTTGACGTACAGTAAGTTGCGAAACACAAATAGAGCGATTGGAAGCTGCGTGTGTCTATATGACACGAGGTTGGGTCAAAAAGCAATGCCTCCTATTTTTCTCTTTTAATTGCTAAGAAAATTGAATCCAATCTACATAGCTTGAAAACTACAACATTGACGGTTAATTTGTCACTATTCAATATAATCTCCGTCCTTTTCCACAGTTTTTATTCATCTTTTAACTAGGGCATGTATTCCAGTGTGGTAAAACACACGGTCTTGCTTCCTAAGCCATTGACGCATGGACGTTTTCACAGCCTCCTCATCTTCAAAATGAATCCCACGATGAGCTTCCTTTAGTGGCCCGAACAGATGGAAGTCTGATGCTGCAAGCTCAGGGCTGTATGGGGGGTGAGGTAAGACTTGGCATCCCAACTTCTCAATTTCTGCAGTGGTCTTGCATTGTCATGGAAAAGAAGAACATCCGCCAAAGTTTTTGTTGAGCGAACTCGGCGAAGACGTGCTTTCAGCTTTTTGAGAGTTCTGACATATTGAACAGAATATATTATGCAACCCTGCTCCAAAAAATCAATCATAAGCACACCCTCTGCATCCCAAAACACTGTTGCCATAACTTTCCCTGCCAACCCCTGAGTTTTGAATTTTTTTTTCTTCGGTGACGTTGTGTGATGCCATTCCAATGATTGCCTCTTTGATTCAGGTTCAAAAAAATGAACCCACATTTCGTCTCCAGTAACAATTTTTTTCACAAACTCCTCTCCCTCCAAATTGAAGCACTGCAAGTGTTCGGACGCTATTGTTTTCCTTGTTTCTTTGTTTTGGGCGGTTAACATTCTTGGTACCCAACGTGAACAAACATTTGAGTAACCCAGTTGTTGAATAATCGTCATCACACGGCCTTTACTGTTGTTACCAGGCGATCACCACGAATGATGTCATCGACTCGCTGAATGTTGCATGGAGTCACTGCAGTCACCGGCCTGTCGCTTTTCTTTTCATCTGCCAATGGTGTTTGCCCTTCAGCTTCGTTACAGCGACAAACCCATCGTATAACAGTGTTAACTTCTACCGTTGAATCACCATACACATTTTTTAGCCTTTCGTGAATGTGAATTGGCGTTTGACCTTCCGCAGCCAAAAATTTAATCACAGAACGCTGTCTAATACAAATGTCGATGTCAGCCATTTTGCAAGAAGATGCAGTGCTGCCACCTTTTGACTAGGAAGTTACTACTGCAGGGGATTGGAGTAGGTTTGAGGAATTGTGCCAAATTCAACGTTTTCATATAACTTGCTTATTTAAGGGCAAAAATAGGAGGCATTACTTTTTGACCCACCCTCGTATGTTTTCTCACGTCTGCCAATGTATGACACGTTGCTGTACAGAAGACACGATTTAATCTAAACAGACTACAGATACACTGGACTTGCCGTGTATGTGCGATAAGCTAAGGTAGACATCTCTGTGTTGCGAAATTTTCACGATACGCTTTCTCGCTTTGCCATGTAGCATTGTAAATCTTCTACACTGCAATAATCATATTATTGTTCTTATTATCTCCTTTTACTATTATCAGCTGCAACGGTGACCTTCCCATCTTTGCCCGCGAAGAGGTGAACTAGCTGTCCTCCAATATCGTCATGGAGATTTTCTCATTTTGGGCTGTCATAAACGACATGCACTCAAACTCGTGAGATCGTTAGAAACCAAAATAAGCACATGGGCAGCCTAGGAGACTCGAGATGCTGTCAATTTTTACTATCCAAGTGTTTTGGCTTTTGTCCATCATTGAACTCTCAGGAATGAGCAAAAATGTTTGATGGTGTAAAACTGCATGCAAATGCATTAAGAATTAAATAATGCTCGCATTCAATAGGTCGCAGTTTCCAATCTCTTTTGAAGAGTTTCCTAACAAGATATTTTTCGATATTCTCCCCCTTTCCTTATAACATAGTTTAGATAATTCTGAGCTCCATCCAACCAGAAATCATGAGTACCACTTCACCATATTCTGGAATGAATATCAATTCTTATAAATATCTCAACCAAAACAGGTATTTTGTTGAAAAAGATATTAACAATCTGACGGTCAATTTTGCGAGCTCCTGATGGATCTATCGCTCTTTAATCAAAATATGAGCGAAAGAAACTGGCATTGAAAGAGATTCAAGAGAAACTTCACTCAGCGCATTGATCGGTGTATTAAAATGCTTGATATGAATTGTTTCGTTCACAAGCACATTTACGCGTTTGTTTTGTACTTCCTTCCACTCATTTTCTAACAATCTCTCTCCGGTTAAAAAGCGTTAAACCTAGAACAAAAGCTAGAAGAAAACAAGTGCTTTTCCTCAGTATGAAGCATTAAATTAAATACAATCAATAGTGTGGGAGTGTATTAGTTACGTAATCACTGCGACAAAATGTCTAATTATGTATTTATGCATTTTATGTATTTATTTCTAATATGTGACCATTTATATTACTTTTTGGCAGAAATTATGCAAATACCGCAGCTTTATATAAAGATTCTAAATCGTCTACTTAATGCGTTAATAACTTCTTCTTTTAAAGAGCAAACTTGACAAAACAGAAGCCTCTTTATATTATTAAAAAGGTTGATATATACAGGATGTCCTAAAATAACACTGAGAAAATTTGGGAGCTAATAGGAAAGACTTTTGCTGCGCTGCTTGGTTTAAGGGCTAGACAAATTAATTCCAAAGCAAATGTTGGAACACCGGCCAGGCTGTGGGTTCACTTCTGCATATCCACTAATTGACGTATGTAGCCGTAATGTGTGAGCTGGTGCTCCATTATGTTGAAATCACAAGTCCTGTCTGATATAAAGGGGAACTGTTTCCATTAGATCAGGTAAAACCTGTCGTAGAACTAATAAGTAATTGTAAGTATTGAGGCAAGCCGGCAAAATGTATGGTGCTATTTAGAAGTTGCACATAATACCAGACCACATATTAACACTAAATCTCTATGTGACCTCTGAATTGTAGCATGGAGGTTTTTGAAGCCCAAACATGTGAATTCCGACAGTTAAGTAAGAGCTCACATGTGAAAATTGCTTCATTGTGATCATGACATGAGACGTGTTCAATTTTGTCCAGATACCACTGACCACCTTGCTGTCGCAGAGAATAGTCTTCAGGCCTCATTGCGTGGACGTTTTCAAGGTGAAATGGGTGCAGCAGAATTAAATTTCCTTGGCTGGACCCGTAGCTCAGTCGGTAAAGCACCTGCCTGCCGTGCTAGGGGTCCCGGGTTTGATACCCGGCTGGCGGGCGGGGGTGGGGATTTTCTCCAACTAAGATGATTCCCCATCTTCCCCAGAGCCTGGAAGTATGAATGAGTGTGAATGTATGCGTGATCTAATGATACAGCTCAACGATTAGGAGTTAAAAGCATCGATATGTTCCAAAGCAGAACGCCACCGATATGACCACTGCAGTTAAAGGCGGGCTGCTAATGGAAGAACAACAAAAATCCTTACTTAATTCCTTCCATAGTGCTACAACTTTGGTGCAATTGTATAGCGAATGTGCGAGTACTACCTGGAGGATTGTTCTCCATGCACCTCAAAACATCTTCCTCATTCTCAGGAGTCCGTACAGAACGTGGCGGTCCTTGATGTTCTGCTCGTCTATCCAAGGAGAAGTGGCTGTTGCCTTTGCAAAAGTAGGGCAAAATAAGGCAAACCGATGCACTCTTTGTGTTAAGCGCAATGAGCCTGCGTTCCAACATTTGCTTTGACAAACGCTTAACTGAAGCACCGCAACTTAAAACTGTCCTTAACAAAAAAAGTGTTTAAAATAATGTTATCTATATGCTCCCAAAGTTAGTTGGTCTAATTTTAGGACAACCTGTATAAAGAACATGTTATTTCTTTATACAATTCATTTTCTGCTCTTATTATCCATTTCAACTTTACAGAGCGACTGTTAATAAATCGGAAGAATATACATATTGAATGCATAATTAATAACCATATAAAGCAATTGAAGTTGAATCGGGTTACCTTTGATCACAGACATATCTGAAGTGAGTTTGTTTTTCTCGCTTACTCAGTAATCTGTAAATAACCAAGAAGTAGTATTCAATGCAAGATGTGTGAATATAACAGAATATATGTTGCTTATAGTGTCACGAAATTTTACCTTAATATTTAGCAGATATCACTGTTCAGCAACAAAAAGAAGTATTTTATTCTAGTTTCTAAAGATTCCATTCAATCATTTTATGTTCTAGATTTCACAGGATAGATAACTTTTGAGACCCCTTGGAATAAATAACAACAAAAATGCATAAAACGTTTGTGTATCTTCGTTTCATCCATTGCAGCGCTATTTCCTATCATGTATTTCATTCTTATATCAGGCATCGAGCTAATCTTTCATCTGTATCCAGAGTTCCTCTGATTCTCCCAGACACCCTCTTGTTAGTCCCTCAGGGTATAATCCCTCCATATGCGAAGAATAAAAATAAAATGGAAACATGGTTGTGTTTGTGTGCGTTAAAATTATAACTCCAAAAGACAAATTTGGTTGAATGACAAACTTGCAATTCAAGTTAAAAATTTGTAAGAATATATCAGTTACTTTTATTACTTTTATTAATTTTTAGCCTATTTTTGTTATAAAATCTATATATTTAAATTTGCATGAAAGCCTTGTTCATTCTGCATGACTTTTGAAAAATTCATAAAACATAGGTAAGAGGCACACAAAATTTCCCTGCCAAAACATATATAATTCGTTAAATCGCATAATTTTTCTAATAAAAGGTTATCATCTGTACTATTAACAATTTCGGATTTATGCCTTGTTATTGAGTTGAATTTACAAATACTTACACTTGTGGTAAGACACTGTATAAGTTTTCTCTCGTGATCATGTAAGGAACATTGAGTTTAAATGGCACTACATATGACTCGTTCTTTAAAGATGTAGTTATCATTTAAGCTAGTCTATCATTTTTATAGCTACATCGAAATGCGTAAGTTTTAATGAAGGTTTATCTGGAACAAAACGAAGTACTAGAAATTAATTGTTCTTTCACACTGGCCGTGTGTAGGCTAAATTGTGGAAACGTAGAGTCAGATTGAGAAACTTAATGCCATAGCCGGGACCCGAACCACGGATCTTCCGGTTTACGTCCAGCCACTCCACCATTGAGCTACCACGGCCAACGCACCGATATGATACTAAATTCTCCAACTGAATCGCATTTTCGCGGTAAACCACTTAGGAGTTCTCATAAACACATGAGACAACTACCTTAATGGCGACTTACAACATGTAAATTTTTCCACAATTTAGCCTACATACGGCCAGTGTGAAACAACAATTAATTTCCATTAATTGACCTAATAGTGGTTAACTATAAAGCCCGGGCCTTAAAGTACTTACATGTTGTAAGTCGCCATTAAGGTAGTTGTCTCATGTGTTTATGAGAACTCCTAAGTGGTTCACCGGGAAAATGCGAGTCAGTTGGAGAATTTAATAGCATATCGGCGCGTTGGCCGTGGTAGCTCAATGGTGGAGCGGCTGGACGGAAACCGGAGGATCCGTGGTTCGGGTCCCGGCTATGGAATTTAGTTTTTCAGTCTTACTCTACGTTTCCACAAAACGAAGTACGTTTAGTAAGAGCAAGTTTTAGGCAATGTAGTATAAAGCCCTGCCAATCTAACACATCGGTACTTACCTATGTTGATCGTCTTTGGATGTGAGTTGAAAAATCTACTTGACAGCTGACACACTGCAAATAAAGACTTCTTTCATCACGATCTACGAGGGTCGGCTGACAAATCCCGGGCCTCACAGTAAAAAGAAAAACATTTTTTCCCTTATTTCCTAACATAATCTCTTGAAAGGTTAATGCACTTGTCATATCGATGTTCTAATTTAATTAAACCATCTCTGTAGTGCGATGTTGCATGGTCCTCAAAATATCTGTTTACCGCAACAGTGACCTCCTGAAATTTCGTCCTCCATGAAATTTTTGAGGTTCGGGAACGGGTGGTAGTCGCTGGATGCTAGACATGGAAAATAGGGTGGATGTTCAATCAATTCGAACATTAATTCGCACATTTTTCCCATTGAAATTACTGAACGATGGATCGGAGCATTGTCGTGAAGAAACAAGACCTTTTTCTTTGCCAAATGAAATTCTTTTCACCTCATCACTCAAACTTGCAGTAAGCTTGCGTAGTAAGTCACCAGTGATACTTTTACCATTTTCCAAGTAATCAACTAAAATAATTCCCTTTGCATCCTGGAAAACACTCGTCATAACCTTGTTAGCTGACAAAATTGACTTTACCTTTTTTGGAGTTGGTTCACGTGACGCAATCCACTGTGATTTACTTTCTGGAGTGTAGAGATATATCCAAGTTTCATCCATGGTAATAAGCCGTCCTAAAAAAATACTAGGATTTTTACGGTAGAGCTCCAAATTCTTAAACGAAACAATTTTTCTTTACAACTTTTGATCAGGTGTCAACGTGACACCCATCTTGCACAGACCTTGCGAAAGCCCAAAACATTACTTAAAATATTATCTGCACTTTCTTTTGATATTTTACAGCCTCTGCTATATCAAACAACTTTAATCTGTGGCCTTCATGTAGTAAATGATGATTTGTTTAATGATCTCTGGAGTTGTGACTTCCACAGGGCTCATCACTAGTACTCGTACGTCCCATTTTAAACTTTGCAATCCACCTTTTAATCATTTCATATGAGGGGGGCAGAGTCTTTCAATATACTGTACATTTCCTCCTTGCTTTCTTCAGGCATTAAGCCTTTCAAATGGAAGCATTTATTCACTGCTCGTTTTTCCAAAGCTTCCATTTTAGTGAAACTTCTACACTTGTTTAAAATCGCTGTCATTCAAAACCTAAACAAGCTATTGACCTGTAACTATGAATACAAGCTAGCCTAGAGTTAAACTGCATGATGCTATCCATCAAACTGACCCAGTAGAACCGTATGTATGTGAGACCTCGGATTTATCAACCGACCCTCGTATATTCACAGAAAACCAAAAGGATGTATATGGACATTACACTATAAGACGGCTTCATGTAATTCGTGTTACTACCGCTTTAATTTCTTAACTTTACATCAGAAAATAAATTAAAAAGAAAATACAAAATAAAGACTATCTCAGCTAATTTGTACATAAGAACAAAATTTAACTTAGAGCCATATATTTCAGTTGCTAGATGGAGAAAAAGTGCTGATGCATTATGCTGTATTTCATGGCCTCGTAGAGCAGTTGCTATTTTGTCTTTAAACTCCCTGTTTCTGCTCTGCTATTTCATTCCCTTTCTTTTTGCTTTCTTGTTGAAGTTGCAGCCACTTGAGTCTGCGGCTGATGGGATCGTCCTCGAGCATTATTCTTTAATTCCTTCCATGGTGCAAGTTGTTATTCTTTCATGTTTTAATGCAAGTGCACGAAGGTCCGTCTGCTCCAGTGATTTCACTTTCACAAGTTGACTTCTTGTACCCTTGAACTTAGTGACTACTTAGACAAAAACACCCTTCCTCTGTTTTCACAAATAAGAGAAGTCTCAATTACTGTTTCAGACTTTGTTCCTTCAGTTTGTAGAGAAAGTAATACTTTGAATAAGACCTTGTTTTCAGAAACCGCATTTTAAAGCAATGAAAAGACTACAGTTCTTTTGGAGATTGAAATCAAAATGCTTTGCAGATCCGACTAAGGTAGTGAAAGTAAAGAGCAGTATAAGTTCACATGAAAGACACCGAGTGGGATGGCTTAAGCGGTTTCGTCTCTGGCCCGCATTCGGGAGGTCCGGGTTCGATTACCGAGGACGACTTAACTGAGCCACGGATTTTTCGGAGGTGTACCCGGGTCGCTAGGCGAATACTGAATAGGTTAGTTGCATTCCCGAATTTCCTGTCTTCATTTATCTCCATTACCATTTCACATCATCTCTCATCTAGTGGTCTCTGTAGGGGAAGAAATGTCGATGGGAATCTCGGCGTTGCATTTTAGTAAAACTTCCCCTTCAAATAGGATGGTCTCCAGTCTCCAAACCCGGTCTGATAGGGCTGTTTCTGGAGCACAGTAGGGTGGGATGCCGGTTGTACCGGCCTGCCGGGTAGTTTCATCCACAAAGATTCAATAAAAAAATTGCATCCCTTTATGAAAATTTACCAGACTTACCAAACGACCCTCTATTTTGTAGCCTATACTGTTTATGCACAAATAACACTGGGCAACAATGAAAATGTTTCGAGCTTAAAAATAGTGAATTTATATGTATTTCCATCTCCTGAATTCAAAACTCACTATAAAAATTATAGATTAGCTCTTGTTTTGAAGATAAAGTGACATTTCATTTTTGGAGTGAAGATTTTAAATTTGGGAGAATTTTTTCTGGGATTTGGCAAATCTGTCAAATAACAAAACATAATTAAAGAGAAATTTTGGAAATTAAGTGTTGCAAAAGTTAAGGAAGGCATTTTTGTCGGACCACAAATAAGAGAACTGGTCAAGGATTCTTCATTTGACCAAATTTTGGAGGGAAAAGAAAAGGAAGCTTGGGAAGCCTTCAAGGGTTGTACATGGATTTTTAGGCAACGAAAGAGATGGCATCTACAAGCATTTGATGACAGTGCTTCTGCAAAAATACCGTAACCTTGGATGCAACATGTCCCTTAAGATCCATTTTCTCCACTCCCACTTAGTCTTTTTCCCTCCTAGTTGTGGAGCTGTTAGTGATGAACATGGGGAGAGATTCCATCAGGACGTTTTTGTTATGGAACAAAGATATCAGGGCCGTTGGAATGAAGTAATGCTTGCGGATTACTGCTGGTCTTTGTATAGGGATTCTGCGGAACTCCATCACAAGAGGCAAGCTGAAAGACGACGAAGTCAATAGACCACTACATGATTCTCTTCAGACACGACTATCTGCGAAGTATTTTTCCAGTAATTTAGAACTCTTATCATGTAATTACCAGTTAAAAAATCAAATGCACTTTCATTGTTGTTAGCTTGTATTTAATTAAAATGTATCCTTTTCTCTCAATCCGTTAATATGTAATACTTCCACCTTGTGTATCTCATAGAAAATAGAGCTAATACAAATTTGCCACTGTCATATTTGTTTTTCTCAACCCAAAATTAGTAGGAATTGCCTCATGAAGTGCTCGATACATTCAAAAATTATTTTTTTGTTGTCCATTGTAATTTATTTTCAAACTCAGATACAGAATTGAAGGCTGGCTTAAACAAATCATACTAGTAAACAAAATGATATATTCTACAGCTGAGGTTTTAGCAATACAAATAACAGTTAACAAAGTTTAATAAATAGATTGCTTAATTCATATTTCATATAAAAGTATGATATATTTTGTGTTACAAACGTTTATTGTGTAAATAATGTATGAACACTTGAATTTTATCTTCTTTTCATTTAATAGACATTGTGCATGTTAATATACATTTTTAACTCTTCAAAACTAAAAATCGCGTTATACGAAAGAGGGCTGCTACACTACGTCACAGTGTTCATTTACGATCCTCCTTGCTGGATGTCAAACGCAACGCATCCATACCTTGGTTAGATAATGTAGTACTCACGCATTTGCTTCCATTTCTCTTATATCTGTGCGCAAAATCATGATTTCACTTTATATTAGTATAATGAGATTGTCGTCAATAATGACTTGGTTTCGGGACCTGACCGCTAGGTCAACAATCAGGACAAGAGAAATAAGCGACGTTGGAATATTTGACACGAAAAAATCGGGTCTTAGTGTCCCCGCGTCGTTTGAATGTAGAGCACGTAACGCCTCCAGTACGGAGTGTGTTATCGTTCCCCGTTTTTTTGTGTCTTCACAAACAAATAACGAAATAAATAAAGCTTTTGCAAGAAGTCAAATCCTCTCAGAGAGAGAGGCAGGATGTGTATGTATTTCACTTTACATTTATATAGAATGTCTTACGTGATGAGACTAGGGAAACATCATCCTCCCAGCTGTGGATGATAGACTTCTAGTTTGGGCACAACTGATACGTCAAGTGTAGGCAGACTTCATTCCATAATAATAATAATAATAATAATAATAATAATAATAATAATAATAATAATAATAATAATAATAATAATAATAATAATAATAATAATAATAATAATAATAATAATAATAATAATAATAATAATAATAATAATAATAATAATAATAATAATAATAATAATAATAATAATAATAATAATAATAATAATAATAATAATAATAATAATAATAATAATAATAATAATAATAATAATAATAATAATAATAATAATAATAATAATAATAATAATAATAATAATAATAATAATAATAATAATAATAATAATAATAATAATAATAATAATAATAATAATAATAATAATAATAATAATAATAATAATAATAATAATAATAATAATAATAATAATAATAATAATAATAATAATAATAATAATAATAATAATAATAATAATAATAATAATAATAATAATAATAATAATAATAATAATAATAATAATAATAATAATAATAATAATAATAATAATAATAATAATAATAATAATAATAATAATAATAATAATAATAATTAAATACAGTGAGATATACAATTCTAATATGAAGGGTATAAAAAATATTCGGTTTGTATAAGTATTGGAATTACTCTAAAAATATGATAGAAAGAATCTATATAAATCCATTCTGAAGTCTGCAATAATACAAAAAAGAAATAACAGTAGTAGCAAAGTAGGTGCATAGGTGTAATGACGTCATAAATCATTTAACAGAGGTTTGCCTTGGATGCATCATATACGGAGTGAGTAAACTGCTTCTAACTTTGTTGTTATAAGAGGCATGTCCATAAAATAAGGTCTCCAATTTTATTCGATATAGAAAACATGTTTATTCTCAATGAATGTTACATTGATGGAAAGGCGGAACTTATAACTATTTTTCAACTTTAATCACCACTGCGATCGATGCACTTTTGCATGCGCTGTGGCAGTTTTTGTATACCCTTGTCATAGCACTCTCCCGCCAAGTTGCGCAGGTAGCTCTCAACCTCGATTTTCCAATCATCGGTCTGGAAATGTGTTCCACCCAGGTATGACTTCAACTCAGGAAACAGATGATAATCACTAGGTGCTATGTCTGGACTGTAGGGGGGATGGGTGAGGATGTCCCATGCTATGGTCTTCGAAGAGCATTTAGGCAACCCACCTCGCACACACCTTGCGATAATGTAAACGTTCGGTCAAAATCTTGTCAATCGTCGTCTTACAGACTTCAGGGATAAGTTCGCGCAGCTTGCGAATTGTCATACGCCGATCTTTAAGCATTTCTTGCTCCACTTTTGCAATTGTTTCGGCTGATACCGAAGGCCGACCAGAACGCTGCTCGTCATGGACGTCTGTACGTCCGTCTTTGAACTCTCTGACTCACTTTCGCACTTTTTGACGTCCATACACTTTGGCCCATAGACTCCGCATAACTGACGATGAATTTCAGTGGGGGTAGTACTCTTGGCAAACAAAAACCGGATTACTGCACACAACTCACACTTGGTGGCGGAACTGATAGGAAGCTCCATCGCAAACGGCTGCCCAGTCAAGACTAATGGTTGCAACGGGTTCGTTATGGTGGAGATTTGAAGGTGTGAAACCAAGCTACCCGACAATGTTGCCGGATCTCGCTTAATAGCGTTCCTCACCACTCCAGTGCCTTGGAGACCTTATTTTACGGACACGCCTCGTAGTTTTGTGAAGTGATGTTTTTCAGAAAATCTGTAATATATCAACAGTTTTTCATATTATGATGGTGAGTAGAACGTGGCTTTTTAATTACTTTTTTCGGGTCTCGAAACATACGGCTGGAATCTTTTTTGAACTGTAATTTAAATTTATTAGGATGTATTACAGCACATGAAATTTAAACCAAGAAAGCACATTCATAACAAAATTACTGATGCTGTGCTGTAACACATAATGAATTCACTTCAAAATGTGCTCAAAATAGCCTCCATTTACTACCAAACAATGACAAAATCTAATTTTGAACTTAATGTTTCCAGCAACACTCTTTGCCCGATTCTTCGCTTTAACCCTTCAAGATCTCTTGGTAGGTTCTTGTAAACCCTCCAATATCCCACAAGAATAAATATAAGGGGTGCAGATCAGGAGATCTTGGCGTCCATTCGAAACTTTGTCTTCTGTCAATTCATCTTCCTGGAAATTCATGACTTAATTCACACCTGCCTTCCATAATGTTCTGGCGAGTAGATAGATGTGGGTTTTCTTCCACTGATACTAAGACACCAACATCTTTATCACATCTGTAACTCCTTTTGACCTTCCAGACTTTGCCTTAGTTTTAACACTTCCAGTCTCCTTGAATTGTTTCAAAATTTTGCTTACCGTAGAGTGGCTAATCCTTCGTTCTGGATGCATTTCATTAAACAAGACATAAACCTCTTCTTGGGTCCTCCTCCAATCACCATACCCGATTATCATTAGTATTTCAATTCGTTGTTTTTCTGTAAGTTGTACCATGACTAATTACCTTAGGAAGATTTTGCAATGAAATAAGCTTTGTTTTATTTATTAACTTAGCTTTTGTCTGTATTTGTGCAATCAAAAGTCACACATTATGTCATCATCATCTTCAAGGATTCGGCCCTGTGACACGTTCCGTTCTCTTCAGGAGCCTACTGATCCTTCCAGCGTAGAGCTGGGCGTCCCACATCTCTCTTTCCCTTCGGCATATAATCTAAAACTTTTCTTGGAAGTCGTTCCGCGTCCATTCTTAAAATGTGATTTTTCCATTCATTTTTGTTCTTTATTATGTTACTGTTTAAATTAAAAATCCCAAGCTCTTCTCTTATGTTTCCGTTTCTTACGTAGTCTATTCTTTTATAACCTGCCACGGTTTTCAAAAATCTCATCTCTGCCGATTCTAGCTGTTTGCGTTGGTTCTTAGCCAGTGTCCATATTTCGGAACCGTATGTTAACGTTGGTACTGCCATTATCTTATAAAATTTCATCTGTGTTTCCTTTCGTGTTTTCCTGTTCAGCGTTCTTATTATAGTCACACACATTTGATTGAATCTGTTTAATTTCACCTCCATATCCTTGTTATTATTTGCTACTGCTGCTATGTAGCCTAGATAGTTAAAACTATTAATCTGTTCTATTATTGTATTGTTTATAACTACTTTTGCTCTTATGTTCTTTCCTCTAAAGTCATTGTTTTAGTTTACTTTTAAACTATATATTGCTTTTTCAGTCCGGCTCTTTTTATGAGAATTGTAAGTTCCTTTTTTACTAGATTGGGTTACCAGCCCAATGCCAAACCCCCATCCTGGAGGGCCAGGTTTTATATCGGAGTTGTCCTCTCCTAGATGAGCTGTCTTACTGGATGGACTTCGAACCTCATTTGTCCGTTCCTAATGTATAATCCCCATTAGGAGGGATGCCTCTTCCGCGACTTCGCCGTAGTGAAGAACTTCGCCAAAAATCCTGCTGAGGTCTTCACACTTAACCCTGTGTATGGGGCCCTTTCAACAGTGAGCAACTGTACTCCAAATATTTATTTCCCCTCGGGAGACTGGGTGACCCAGATATACCCCTAGGCACTGCGTTGCCTAACTGCAACCGTAAGATTGGGCGATGGATTCGCCACGTCCCTACGCCAGGGATGTAACCTACTGTATTATTTAATTCAAAACCTACTGAATTTGAAGTAATGATGCGTTTTCCTTTGCTCAGTACACATGCAATAAGGTCCTCATAAATGTAAGTTATGGTTGAAAGGGTATTTGTTTGTATGTTCTGATATTTGAGGACTGGAGACCTGCAGAAAAAAAGAAATGTAGCAATTTAACAACAAAAAATGACTCACATCCTTTATTTGTAATCATAGTAATGTGAGGACATGTTAACATCTTACGGCTTTTCTAAAAAAATCACTTTATATTGTTGCAATAGCGGGGTTACAGACATTATTTCTTACTTTTACTCACCCAGTATACCGTTATAGACATAAGAGCATCTATTTTATAAGATAACCTGAGCCTTGTTCATAGATGTACATCAGAAACTGGGCTTAACTCAAGATCTTCTACCGTGGTAATTGCTGGCTCTGCCAATTTCTTTCAGAGCCGTTCTCGTGAGAGGCCCTTTTGAGTCATTTATTTCTCCAAAGCATAAAAAACGCTAAATTTTCAGTTTCAGAATTAGAAGTTAGGCCACTGACACATAGAGGACCCTCCCGCCCTGCCACACTTAAGCCACATTCTATTCGGCTTCACTCCAAATATGTTTCAAATAAAACACGATATACATGTACTGTTTAACATAGAAAATTCAAGAAGGTAAATGAAAAGTTAAAATTAACAACAATTTAAATTAAAACCTTGAATTCTTTAACTTTTACTGTAGTATAAGAGTTATACAAAACTTTTAACTTTAGTTCAGGAAAAATATTTATCATTTCATTTAGAGGTGACTGGGGTAGACTTACAACGTATGCTTTATTCTATACTAAATATACCTCAATTTTATTTTAAGTACTTTTGGTGTATGATCTCTTTCAAACGCAGAGTTACATTCTTGAAGTCTATGATAGAGAATTACTACCCCTTCCATCAAGGAATGTGCATTTTATGATGTTAATTTGCATAGTATAAGAAACGAATAGTGGCTTAATAACCAGCACAGCTCTGCTGTTTGCATTTTCTCAGGTTCGATTCCCGGAACTGTGTGGCTACCTTTCCTTGGCTAGAACTGTCTTCATAGAAGTGTAAAGGCTGGATATTGCTGGATATTTCTGGATATTCTGGCAAGATGCTCAACAGTAATGAATTTAGTAATCTTACATTTCTTTCCAATCATACTGTGAAATCATTAAATACACACTGAATGGTAATAATTATTCTCAGTATATTTCTACTATTCTCACGTATAACTTAAGGGGACTGAACCTATCTGCCCTCGGAAGAACAAACTGGCATTTATTTAGTTTTAACAAGATATTTAAAAATCTTTTGTGCCAATGCCACTAACGGGACTCGCATTTTGGATTTCCCGAGTTCAGTTCCCAATGATCATGGATTTCGCTGGTTCTTCCGAGTCGATACGTGAATAGTGTAGTAGTTTCTCTTCTATGAGGACGTTGCAGTGGTGCGCCTTGAAAAGATATGTCGGACTGATGACAGGGAACCTCCAACTTACCTTATTAGTCCCAGCCTGGGGCTTATAGACGCCCTTGAATGGCTCGGATGCGTTTAATCTGGAAACCTTAGGTACCCCGTCCACGCTTGTGTACGTCGTCTCCCGGATCTGGTCACCTTTAGGGTGCCCCCTTCTTCCGTGCTTCCCATGGGTCAGTTTGAATTACAATGGGCCTACTGGCCTATGTGCGGTGCTCTGCTCCAGTTTCGGAACCCTCTGCTGATATGTATCTATTACTTTGTCTCTTAAAACTCCAGTAACAAAACGTTATACAAAATTTAATCAGAATAAAACAATTTAGAGAAAATTCAAGGTATAGTTTTTATTCCTCGTATCATTTGGATACAAATTAGTTTGTGATAGAGCGTGAAAATCTTCGTATTGTCTCCTTCAAAAGACCGTAATAAAAATTCTCAAGTTTTAAAGTTAAACTACATTGAAACACTTTGTTTAGTCAAATGAAATAAAAATAGGATGAAATTCATTCGTTCTATGTACTACTTATTGGTAATTTTCTTTAAGGATTTATTCAACAGATACTCAAGAATAGCGTATTTGCGTAGGCCACGCAAATAAATCAGAGTTAAAGATATTGCTTTATTATAATCTTTTGAGTAACAAAACGCTATTTCAGAAAGAGTACATAAAGCAGACTTTTACGTGTGTGTACCCAGAAATATTAGAAGAAAAGTTTAATAAGGCTGTGCTAGAGGAAATGGGATTAACTGCGCAGCCAAGGCCAGGAAAATGAGAAAAGAAGAGAAAGTAGTAAATACTCTTTCTCAGAGTAATCTCGCGAAGTATAAGAGGACTGGAGACAATAAAATAAAATGAGTGTAGTAGTATTTGTTTAAACCTTCACTCATTCAGACATGGTATTGCAGCCAAAAGGAGCATTTCGGTACCTCACTTTACTTGTAGACTTTGTTTGCAATTTTTACTTTCTTTCATTACCTATGAAAAATTAAAGTAGTGCACTTCATCCAATAGCAACTGAATTGTGGTTTCCTCAGAGTTACACTTAAAATTCTGAAATAAATTTGGTGTTTACAGCAACACAACTTTAACTTTATTGTATTTTAGTTTCTGAAGATTGTTCAGTCAAATTGTTATTTTCTCCTAGTTCTCCACTTAGTGTTATTATATTGGCGTAAGTGATTTTATTGTAAGTTTTACTTTTCTTCTGTTTACTTAGCTTTCATTCGAACCAAAAACACAATATTTAACTTTCACCAGAAACACGTTTTGAGACGTCATTAATACTATAATAGAATAGAATTTATGTATACAACTTGGTATTTACAATACTTTACATACATTACGTACATATTTTCTTAGTCTAGTCATATAATTTGCTTGATGCCATTTTTAACCTACAGTCCGGCCGTTGTATCTCCGGCTCTGACTGTTTGCGATTGCAAGAGGTGGAGGGGGAAAGTTGATAGTACCAACATACATTAATGAGCAATTGAACACATATCCTCATAATTATCTTTAGAATGAAAATATAGAACTATATTAGCTTTAAAATACTGAAATACAACTTACAATTTCATTATCATACAAGATATTTATTATAACACTACCCTATTCGAATATTTCGTTCACACCTTTCACACACACTAATTGCATCTGTTGGTAGTACTGGGAGTCTCTACATCCGGTGTTGTGGTCAGGAAGTTAAAACTGTCTGCTAACGCCAATCAGCATTGTCCCGAACCCAACACCGTGTTGCCAGGTTAAATTTGTTTTTATCCCTGTGGCTTCAGCTGCTTGCGCTGGTGAACTTTCTTTGGTATATTTTGCGTGCGTGAATTCCGATTTTTAGTGTTCGTAAGCAGTATTATTATCGCTATTATAATAATATGGCTACTGGTTCGTGAAATATGCAAATACGTGAAATATTTAAAATAGGCATTGTTCCTCTGCTTGAAATTCCCGCAAAAGAGATGGCAACAGCCTGCTTCCCCCTCTCGAGAAATGTCAGAGCCGGAGATGGAGCGGCCGAACGCTATCTTAGCCTGAATCGCTCCCAGGCCTTTTAACATTGCTGAATAGCATAGTCACCCTTCCGTCATCTACTCTAGTTTGCTATCTTTTCTCTTGTTGCCCCAGTACTTTTTCTTTTCAAATCTTTGGCTTTCCAAAACATGTTCCCCATATTTCTATTTCTACTTTCATTGTTTCCCGTAACCGCTTTTATTAGCTATCAACTCCTTTGTATCTTTTCCCACTCCTTCCCCCATAACTTTTGTCTCCACACTGCTAGCTCTTTGCACTCTATGAGAATGTGAACTGCGGCTTCTGTTTCTCTACATAATTTACATATTCCTATCCTGCTATCTCTTAGTTCCCTTAAGAACCTTTATCCCGTTCTAATCCAAGCCTTTCCTTCCCTCTCCTTCGATGGTCTACACATTTCTCTCTCCCTCTTTCTCATTCTCTCATTAAAATTGTAATGTTTTTTTTTTTTTTTCTATTTTAAAACCCTCCCTATATTCATGTCTTCTATATCTTCTATTCTGGATCTATTTTCCAAAAACCTGCTACATTCCTATTTTCTAGTCTTCATGTGTCCTCCATTCCTATTTCTTTCATTGTTTCTTCTGTCTCTGACCACCAACTCTTTCTGTTTCCTTTTTTCTTTTGTTGATTCAAACATACCTTTAGGATTTTATTATCATCATCACCTTTTATCAAATATTTATACCAAAATTTCAAGATTCTTTCAATTGTTACACCTTTTCTTTTGGAGTCCGCCTCGGTAGCGTAGATGGTAGCGTGTCTGCCTCACGTTCAAGAGGTCCCGAGTTTGAATCTCGGTCAGGGTTACCTGGATAATGTTTTTCCGGTGTTTTCTCTTATCCTGAAAGACGAATGTCGGGTAACTCTAAGCTCCATGGACCCCGGACACATTAAGCATCATTTCACCCATTTCATTCATCGTCCAATATGACTAAATGCTGGAGGACGTAAATTACAAACAAACAAAAATCTTTTGGATTTTCCTAATTCTACAAACGCTACATCTCCTGGAGCTGATCTAGGCAATCCCAACATCTCTTTAGCAAGTTGTTTGTATATCTGATCTACTTTGATAGCTACTTTTGACATCCCCCACATTTCTGCAGCATACAACATCTTTGATTCCACCGGTATTTCATACATACTCTCTAACCATTTACTTGATATATCAAGCTTCGCTTTGTCTAATCATTGACATTGCTGTCTTTGCTTTGGCTACCATCTTCTTGCCATGCGCTTTCCATTCTCAGTTATTATTCATCCTATCCCCTAAGTACTCATATTCTTTCACAACTTCTACATTTTTTCCTCCAAAACCATTGTTCCTCTTTCATAAATTTTGTTCCTCTTTTGAAAACCACCACTTTTAAATTTTTAATAGCCCACTAAACAAATAGTTTATTGATTTTGAAGTTAAGGTGCATATCTCTTGCATTTTTGTACAAAATTTACTATTTTATTATGCATAGAAATCAAAACTCCAGTTATGAAACATTAAAACTAAAATACAATTGCTATATTATTTACGATTGATTTTGGGAGTTCAATCTACAGGTATTAATGATGGGACAAACACCACTATTTCTTGACACTCAATACTGGATACTGATATTACGTTTCAAGCAGTGATACTTAATTCTCATTTTATAAAAAGCTGCAAAAGGTATAGCTTGTTCACTGAACTATGTAAACAGTTGTTTGGGGTGGGAAGAGTTTGTTGAACAATTTTATTTCTCACCCTTAGGAGATACTGAACTTAATATCAAGTTAACCACTTTACCTAAATTTTGTTCTGGAGCTACATTGTACTTAGATAGACTCCTTCATAAAATAACATATTTTCTTCTTTTGTTCTTTTGGGTGGGAGAATATCAAAACACGCATTTCTAGTGAAATATCAATATCGGAATTTTGAGTGGAATGCAGTGCTTCCTCTGTATGAAGTACCTTTGTATTTGTAAGCATACATCATTAAAAATCCGTCATTATGTAAGCACACTCCAGAAAACCTTTCCGCACTCAAAACGTATGCTGGTAAAATATGCCGAATTGCAGGTACGACAAATAGCTCTGATACCTACATATTACCGTGACTCAGAAATTGAAGACACTTTTATCACTCAAGAAACTGGTATGAAACAAGCTTTTGGTGCCAGCCCTCTTCCTCCCAAACATTGAAATATAAGATAAACTCGGCAAACCAGGGTGACATGGGCGATATGCAAATGACATCCTTTGTTGAGACAAATTACCTGAATGAATTCTTCACTTTGAAAGACGAATATCTATAAATTGAATTGAATTTTATTTCTATATATTATTTATTTAAATACATTACCGAGCGAGATGATGATATAGTAACATATCCTACTCGCATTCGGAAGCGTCGAGTATTCGAAACGCGACTACTCTGGCGCTTTTCCTGCGTTTGCCCCTTGTTACTAAGCGAATGCCATACCCCAAAGATTTCTTTCCTTTCTGGTTGCACTCATTTGTCACCTTTCAGGTTTGGTTGTCAGCGCGATAGTTCTGACAGATGTGGACAGATGACATAGATGGTGCGCCCTGTAAACCTTCTTCCCTGGCCTTCCTAGAAGTTGCTGCACAGACCGCTAGGGTCGTTTCGTCGTCCTCTCTCTCGGCAGTATTGAGAAGCTACGGTGATGCGCCGCGTGGCAATCCAACTAATTGTTAGGGATTTCTGCACGTCTCTGCTGCTCCACTGACTCTGCCCTCTTCCTACCTCATCCCTTCCCCTTGAGGAAGATGGCAGCAGAGGATATATTCCCGGTGGCTCACGGTGGCCAGATATCTCTCCTCCACTCCTTCAATCACATCACATAAATGCATTACATTACTTTACATATTTACATAAGTACAGGTAGGCCGGATATCTTTCCGAAGTATGCTACAGAGCTAGTTCGGCATCCCAACTCATCGCGTCATTTTTGCCTGCTAAATTTTGCAGGTTTCTTGTGTTTCCATGCGTTTTATTCCACTTCTTTTTCCTTTCAAACTCCACTGAGATTTCTTTTCCCTGTGCTCTCTAGACCTCTCATTCCCATTTTCTCCGTAACTTTTCTGTCTCTCCCCTCCTTATATTGGTTCATCATATTCCTTTGTAGATTCGTGCATATGTTTGTTTTCCCCTCTTCTTTCACCAAGCTAAACTTAAATTTAAAAAAAAAACCACAATATAATTGTACTTCTTTTTGTTCATCCTAATTCCAGTAAAGCTATCTATCGAACGAGGTGGTGCCTGGTAACGTGTGCATTTCCGTTTCGGGAGGTCACAGTTTCGATTCCCACTCACCGATTAGTCTGATTTGACATTTTAATGTTTCCTCTTGTCACTAGGCGAAGGTTGGGGTTGATTCCTTTCCTTTCTCATTTCACACTCCTGTCATCTTTTAAGTTTGGCTGTCAGCGCGGTAGTGCATGTGGATAGATGGTACAGATGCAGGCGCTCATAAACCTTTGCCCTAGTTCTCTCAGTAGCTTCCCAGGTTTCTAGGATCGCTCTCTGGGTGGTAGTGAGAAGCTTCGGGAGTACATGGTTGACAATTATCCAAAGATTAGGAAGTTTTGCACGTCTCAGCGTCTCCGTTGACTCTGTCCTCTGCCGCTTGTGGCTCATCTCTTCCACTTACCGGGTGATATAGATCCCTGTCGTGTTACATCACATCACTAGAGCTATCGCCCCTATTCCTAATCATAGTAGCTCTAATACAAAATAGTCTGTACATGTCGATTGATATACTCCAAACTTATCTGCGTCATAATCAATAACGCATGCTCCCTCAGCATATATATCTTCACCATAAAGGCCTATGCACAAGGAAATAAAAAAAAGTTATATTTGTGGCATGCTAATGGAAACCAGGTCATATGTGCAGGTTTCAGGTCTTCAAAAATATTACATTTGGGGTGGGGCACGACAGAGGAAAGGTGTGAGTCTGTATTTCTCAAATTATTACTTCTAGTATCATTATCATATCAATGAAAATATATTTATAAAGCGCCTCTATTCATTCCAAAACTGTAATGCCAAATAATGGCAGACCTGTCACTTTGTTATTGAGAATTTTAAAAGAGGTTTCGGTTCCACGAAAAGGCTTTGATATGCATAGCAGCATTGTCTGCCGAATCTTTAAATAGAATGAGAAGCACAGGACATGTTGCAAGAAAACAAGAGAACTGGGATTCAGAACACCGGGGTTTCTGTGAGTGATGACGCATCTGCCGTGTGACACTGATTTATGTCTCGCAGTGCTCCGTTGATGGATGGGACCACGGCTAGGAGGTGTTAACTTGATGTTGCCTGTATCACAGGACGGCATTCCGCGTCTGTCATGCTAACCATCTAGAAAATTCCATAAAGGGACAATTTTCTATAACGTAACAATTTACCTGTGACTCTTTCATCTTCCGCCATCATTATTTGTGTCAACTAAATAAAACAAATGAAACTCATTTTGTACCACCTAGGGTAGATATTAATGTGTGTATGTACACATTTATCTCTGAACAGCATACTTAGGGAAACTAATGCCCGTTGTGAATTCAAAATCATCTTACGCTAGGACTGCCTTGTACTCTTCTGTCGTACCCAACGAGATGGCTTTGCGGTCATGCGCAGGTTGGCATTTGGAACCAGGTGGTCCCCGTGGGTTTTCCGTGATTTTTTCCTGGTGAACCATGCGATTACTGAAAAGGTATCTTCTACCACGGCTCTCCTTTCTCACATTTCCTCACATTTCACCTCCATCTTTCATATACTAACCTTAATTTTGGGAGCAGCAAATGTATGAAACTAATTCGAACCGAACCACATTGTAAGAGATGTTAATAAAGTGGTTTAAAAAAATGAAGGCACGTTTTTCATTTTTTAACAAATGAAAGAACGTTTTTGCACAACATAGATCATTATTGCTCAGGTACACAGGAGGGGTCCTGCACCGTGGCGTAGCGGGCTAAGGTAGCATGCCTTGGTCCCTGGCCACGGAAAGCGGCCAGGGTTCGATCCCATCCATGTGGTGGAGATTTTAGGTCCCGGCTATAGGACCGATGCCCACTCAGCATCGTGAGGAAAGTGAGGAGCTTACGCTAGGTAAGCGGCCCTGGTCACGGAAACCAACATTCCGGCTGGGGGATGCCAAGATGCTGACCACATCTCCTCGTATCAGTTGAATGATCGTCCACCTCTGCCATACGCAAGTGGACGTGAGCCGGCAGTCGGGTTGGTAGGCCTTGGCCCCCTAAGGGCTGTGGCGCCAGTGGGAGGGAATGAGATTCTACCTTTGAGAGTGCTTTTTCGAGTGTTCATTTTTGCTGTTAGTTAATTGAAATCTGTTTGACGATTGGTAAGTGCAGTTCGCACATATTCTCTCAAATTTTCATCAGTTAATTATAATTAATTAATTTTCATCGATAATTATAATTCATTAATTTAAGCGTTGAGTACAGTGATTTACACCTACACACACTTACACAATTAGTCCCAAAATTTGAAATAAGTCTCCTAGCACACTCTTTTAGTAGATATTTTTCTTCTGCAACATTCTTCCAAAATGCTGCATAGGGAATGCCAGGCAATTCGTTTGAGTCATTTCAGTCCTTCATTCTCTTGCAGCTCTAGTAGCTCCAACTCCACAGCTGCTGTGTTCTTTGTTATTGGTAATGAATTGTTCACAACATCAACAGCAAAAGGATTTTCCTGGAATAAAAATGGTTTAACTGATCTCAAATCATTAAATATGCCTTTGAATTTTTCAGCAAGACCAGAATGTTACTCGAGTAATCTTCAGTTTCCGCCTGAACGTCAGGAAGGCTTTCAGTATTTTTCTTCAAATATTTGAAGTGAGCAAACGTTTTAGTCTGAAGGCCTTTTCCAAAATCTTTAACTTACTATGGAAATACAGTCTGGGCCAAATCATAAGTAATTGTTTCTGTTCCTTGTAAAGATATATTTATTATTTTAAAATGCTGGACCACATCTGTAAAAAAGAAGGGAAAAAAAGCCAAATCTAAAACCTACCGGATATCACAAAGTTCAGGGACAGATTTACCTTTTTTCGCCTGCCTTAACATGTTTTAGTTTCCTTTAGTTATATTAATTAATTTTACTCTAAGCATGATGCCAAGTAACACACGATACTGACTCAAGAGCCACATGTGGCTCGCGAACCTCGTTGTGGATACCGCTGATATGGTATGACGACTACGAGGCTGTGTCGATTAGTGCAAGCAGATGACACAGAGGTATGCGATTTGGAATTTCTTCACGGCTCCGCCAGATGGTGAACGTTCGAGGCTCCACTACCGAGTCGAGATTTCTCCGGTTGCTGTTGGAGCCACCCTCCGGTGGTTTGGGAGCCCCCCGCTGGTTTGCAGTTACTAAGTCAATTACTTATAGAGAACTTCGCTTACCTCATCCGTATCTGCAACCAGCATTTATCTTGCAGTTTCTTTCATTTCATCCTTTCTTCCCAAGGTATGTGCACAAATGATCCATTTCCTGGTGGTTAACCCCTGCCTATTCTTCCGATGTGGGCTTAATAAATGTTTACTATTTTTGGTATCCATCCGGGCCCATTCATTCCACATTTATTCCGCTATTCTTTAACTTCCCCAACCATGTTCTTCATTTCTAATTTTCGCTTGAACCACCACCATTAACGTTTCTGAATTTGATTGCGCCTAACGTTGATTAATCTATAGTTAACTTAATTAAATATTTAAATCGTAAAAATCTGCTCCCTGGCCAATTGTCTGCACCTTAAAAAGTTTCTTTAGCTTCCCGTCTCAGGTGAATGATGATGCAGAAATTTGTTATATTATTTAAATAACGACAATGACGTGACTTCTTTCTATGAAATTAATTTTGATATAGCATTGGAGAAATTTCTGGAACACTGGAAAAATACTTACATGCTTCTTTATTGTAATATCTTTTGTTACTATCCGAGAAAACGTAGTAAAACTGTTTGAACTGTAGGTAACTACATTATTATTACTGCATTTGGATAATGGAGTCTACATTTGAGCTCTTCGTGAGTCGCTACAGCAGTGTTTTCCTAAAAACTGTATTCTGAGAGTGTCTCTTAGTTACCTAGCCAAAAGTTGGTATCCTGGTTTTCAAAAGTGCATAACCCGCTATTTGGTTTTGTATAATAATTCTTACAAGATCCTGATATATATTATTTGATGTGAGAATTTCTTATGCGCGGCTTCTAAATTGCACGTTTCCATATACATTATTGTATTTCTAATAAATCTATCGTCTCACAAGTTCAGCATCAACCCTAATGAGCTATTTCTAATTCATTCCGACAGGCCTTCCTATCTATCGCAAGTTATTTTCAGTGGAGGAACTGCCTGTTCTGCTTTCTAAACAGGTTATCTTTGTTATCAGTGCAACCCTCCTTTAAAAAGCTGCTTGTATATCTGCGAATCCTATACACCCGGGTTTGTTGTTCGGGGTTTCCTTCCCCTAAACAGGTTGTCGTTTATTTGACCTAGGTTTTCCTGTCTGTCATAAACTTCCAGCTTTCCCCGGAGGGGTCAAGCCGGACCTGGGACTTGTGAGGGTGGAGCCGCTCTAACCCTGAAATAGCAGTGGCCAAAAGCTGTTCATACCCGCCACCATACCGCACAAATTAAAATCCTAAATTATACACCAAAGCTCAAACTTTCGTAAGGCAACAAAAGCATTCTGCAGAAAATATGTGAGCAATAACGCTCTCTGGGGAAAATTGTTCGTTATCCTTTATTTTCACAGACATGTAAAAGTGTAAAAGTTATTGTGTCCACATTTTATTTTTCACTTGCGCTCTTCATTCCCCTCTCTATCTTTGTGACACACTCTCTTACTCACACAAACATATATAAGGCATACGTACAAATGTATTCACAATGTTTACACCAAATATAATTTAAGTACTTACACCAATAGCGTTTAAAAAAATTAAAAATTGTTCGTTACATACTGGCCTTGGAATTCCATATTATTTCCATGGCATCGTGAGAAGCTGATGGAGGTTGTGAACAATTAGAAAAATTAAATAAAATGTTAAAAATATTTAAAACAAAATATATTTTGAAAATAGCTGATGTCACAAAAGTATTATTTGAAATACAGTAGTTTATGTATTTTTCTAATGGTTTACTCGCTATCAAAATTTCCCAATTAATAAATAGGTCATCCTGTCTATTTCCAAAAACAATTAGGGTATACATGTGATTTTTCATATAAAGTTCTTAAAAACGTAGTATTTAACCAGAATCAGAGTAGGAGAATGGGATGATTTTCTTTTAAAAAAAATCCTGACACATTTTCGAGGATATTGGTCTTCAGAAACGAAGTTTGGTGTTTATATAACTTTTCAAAAAATTGTTATTGTTAAACTATTTTCTGCTATTCATATTTTCTCTTGAACTTAAGGCCATCTTACAGCGACCCCCTATTAAAATTTTTACTGTCACTATCACCTTCTGTCCATAATGAAGTGTGTAACAAAATGACTACACAGTTAATATTATCTCAATTATCTCTTTAACAGCTACAATTAATCTTTCATATATTTCACAAACTTTTAATTCCATAGAAAACAGCAAAAATTATTAAATTTACACTTTTTATTTCCATGTTATCTTTTGATGGTTTACCACCATTTCAAACTTAGCTATATTTTGAAGAACACTATAGAAATAGTTCATAGAAACATATGAATATAAATAATTAAATAGAACACATTTTGTGAATGTAACATATCATATTTATATAAGGAATTGAAAATAAATGTGACGTTTTTAAAAGTTTAGGTTAGCTTATTTTTTAAAAAAAAATCCAGAATTATAAAGTTCATCTGCAGTTTACCAAAAATACTACTTAAGAATTCTCAGAGAAAATTGAAAGTTTATAAGTGAAATGTAAGGAACAGATAGAATCTTACTACACAAATGTCTAGATCACCCTAAAACAAAATAGTCTTCATTTTTAAAATTTTTTGACATGCAAACAATCTCCGAGATACTCCTTGTTATTTATTTGAATTTTGAAATATGAATACGTTATTTATTTTTAGCTCTTAGCAATGCAAAGTAAATGAAATTTCGGTCACTTAATAGCGACTGCTCGCCTCGGTAGCGTAGATGGTAGCGTATCTGCCTCACGTTCAAGAGGTCTCGAGTTCGAATCTTGGTCAGGGTGAGTTACCTGAATAGGGTTTTTTCGGGGTTTTCCCTTATCCTGAAAGACGAATGTCAGGTAACTCTAAGCTCCATGGCCCCCGGAAGCATTGAGCATCATTTCACCCATTTCATTCATCGTCCGATATGACTAAATGTTGGAGGATATAAATTACAAAAAAGCGACTAGTTCTTAATGATTTTAATACCTACACACTCCCATATTTCCATTGCATCTACAAGAAAATAAAATGTCAACAAATTATTTAAACAAATGATTTTCTCAATTAACATAAAGTAGACAGAGGAATAAATATTTAAAAAGATTTGCAGAAGAGCAGAGAAAGTTGTGTGAGTGAAATACATCAGAGGTTTACGATAACATCAAGTCTCAACAGAACCGAGTCAAACGAAAGGATTTTCTACGAGAGAAGAGTTCCGTTTTGTTTCATTCCCAATCCACTAAGCAGGGGCCGGTCCTCGAAAAGCAATAAAAAAAAAAGGACTTGTTTTGCTGGAAGGTGACTGGACATGGAGGCCATCTGTCGGGCTAAAGCTGACCCAAGTACCACTTCAGCTTTACACGATTAGAAACTGACAGACGTTAAATGCAGTACCCCTACACTAAAAACAGTAGAAAACAGAAAACACTTTCTACTCAGTAAAGAAGTTGTGCACCAGTGGGTGTAAAACAGGGAACCTAAGTGCTTTGCATCCAGAGTCCAATGCTGTTTTATTTAGTTTTCAAGTTACGTCAGTGTAAGTCACTGCGGTGATGGAAATGTGTGTATTCAACTCTATGTTGCTGCAGTGTTGGCCGATGTTCGTTTTTTTTTTTTTTTTTTCCTTTTCATTTGTGGCAATTGTTCTGAGGTTGTTCAACTTGGAGATACGTTAATGTTGTTATGACGACTTTCCTTTGATATAACTGCTGTATTTAAAATGTGGAATAAAATTAAAAGACTAATGATTATGCTACTTTTGCACAAAGTACTGCGGCCCTTCAAAATACTTTCAGTGAATTAACAACGCAATATATATTGTGATTTTGATCTTAAAATAACGGTAGACATCCAAAATTGGTGACCCCAACGTGATTGTGTTGCTGGTTTTTTAAGAAGGTGCGTACATGGGGAATGACATTTTTTGGAATGTCCCCGGATTTAGTATGATACCAGCAATAAGTAATATTGGAAGAGATTGCCCGCCTCGGTAGCGTAGATGGTAGAATGTGTGCCTCACGTTCAAGAAGTCCCGAGTTCGAATCTCGGTCAGGATGAGTTACCTGGATAAGGTTTTTCCGGGGTTTTCCCTTATCCTTCAAGACGAATATCGGGTAACTCTAAGCTCCATGGACCCTTGAGTCATTTGAGCATCGTTTCACCCAATTCATTCACCGTCCGATATGACTTAACGTTGGAGGACGTAAATTACAAAAAAAAATGGAAGAGGTTGTGACAGTACTTTTTGGTTGTGTTTAAGGTATGAAAGGTTTATAAATTTATAAGGGCTGGTTATGTAAATGTATTTAATAATTTAAATACATAAAAACGTATGTAGTTGTGGGATTGGCTGAAGTAGTAGTGGTGTGACGTGGTATGACGTGATGTGGTGACGTGCCAGTGGATCGGCCAATCACAAAATAAAGTGGAAGTAACTATAGTGACAAGAAAATCAATAATCTTGAGAAAAGTGTTATAATCTTCAGTCGTGTTTCACAACGATGAAAGATGTTGCGGTGAATATAATTGTAAAGGAAAGTTAATAACATTCAAGAAGTGTTATTCGATATTCGCAACATAACGAGTGGATTATACAATCAAATAATATATAGTTAATCAAATTCAATCATCAAGAAGTGCAATTTAACATGCAACGATTAAGATGGATGCCTCGTACAAAAAGAGTCAAGTAAGAAAACAAAATAAATTCCTGTTACAAGGTTGAGGATCTGCTTTTGTTAGGCCTACTATTTTGTCCAATGTAACTTGATGATCGCCCGTGTTTATAAGAAGACTCTAATCTATCCAAACGTGAATTAATATCTTCAAAATTGTTACTGAGCCGTGATAAATCACTGGTATTTGGGTTGATATCAGTGGTAACTACGTTAACACAATTTGAGTTTTGAAGAGCAGTGACCTCAATGATTTTATCAGCCATAGTAGCAGCTTTTCCAGATTTTCCCTACTGACTGCGAGTGCAGTTTGTACAGACAAAAGGAGACGTTGAAATCACAAAGATTTTAATATTTCATCTGTAATTCTGCTACGGGCTAAATCTTTCATTTGCCGTAAAAGTTGAGAAGGCTTTTGGTTTCCTAATTCAAATTCATTGGGAAGCTTACGTAATTTGTGTTCTTCACTGTCAGCAAAAATTGAAATAAGCTTTTCTTTTAACAAGCGAAATTGATCTTGGTTAGGTGGATTAGCTATAATACCGCTCACCTACTCCATTATGTCGCAATCCAGGTTCCCTATAACATAACTAAACTTTGTTTTGTCTTGTGTAATTCCTACAATGTCGAATTGTGCTTCAACTTGCTGGAACCATAGATCTGGCCGATTTCTCCAGAAAGGAGGAATTTTGGCTGAAATCTTGCAAACTTGTGGATTTTCTTCGCTTATCTGTACTGTACTGTATTTACTCTGGGACGTCGTGGGTCACAAGTTGTGGATGTCTAGCGCTATTTTAAGATCAAAACCACAACATATATTGCATTGTTGCTCTCTTTCTGTATTTTGAAGTATCTGCAGCATCAATGATTCATTTCATTAAGTAAGCGTCGAAATTTATCTACAAGATTAAGGAGACGGGTAATGGTTTATAAAATGAATTGACTTTTTTTGCATCATGTAGAAGTACAAAACTTCCTCTTTAAATCAGTAAGTATTGTAAGGGTATCGGCACAGCTCATTTAAAAATGGCGGTGCACTGGAATGTTACAAAGTGACACACTTTTCTTTAAATTGTTCAAAATTATGGGCATCTTTTTCCCTATTGAAAAATTCACTGTTGTCCCGACACCCACGGGTAAATGGATACTTCCGGCCAGGCTACGGCCACCCGGAGGGGGTAGAGGGTTGCCTGAATAGTCCCGGGTACTAGCCTGCAGAGCTAGTAGAAGGTGTGCTAGATCACCATTCGGCCCCATCTAGGTTATCGGTAGTCTTCCCTGCGGGGTTGACGCGCGTAAGTAGCGTGTCCACTTCCATCCCGTCTTGATGTTGTGCTCAGCGGGGTGGCTTTTTAGACTCAAGGTATTTCCCTATGGAAAGAGCCCCGGAGTTTCCATCGCTCCCCGGTAGAAGGAGGCCCGGGTCTTGGTCCTACGGGTCCAGGACTAATGGGAGTAGATACTCTGCACCTACCTACCTACCTACCTACCTACCTGTAGTTGTTCAAATACAAATTAATGTATTATTATTAATACAAAAGTACAACATTTAAAAATGTTTGTGTGATTTTTTTTTAAATTACTGAAGTGCAGAATATTTTATCTTTAATTCAGTCAGTTATATTTAATTTAATTAAGGTTACAAATATAGACATTTTAGTACTCGAGTAACAGTAGCTTAGTAACAGTTGCTTATGGGATGCAGAGGGACCTTCTTGTCATTTAATAGATGCTGCCTAATGTTTGTAGTGGGAAAGAACTGTAATGTTCAAAACCAGCCTTTGTCCGATACCATACGACCATCCATTCTTTCGCTTTGTGAACACACACTAATGGTTTAAACACAGAGCTGTTCTCTAGCCACATACAGACAGGGCTCGCTGCATTAAACAGCAGATAGCACGAGAATCTCACAACCATGAAGCAGGATTACATAGGCGACGATGATATGCGGCACGTTGACTACCTCGAAGCCCCGAGTTGCGGCGATCATTTGTAGCAGGACTCCATTTGGTGCTTGCGGCAAACCCGCATGCTATCGTTAAATTAATTGAGTTCTAATTGGAGCTTAATTGGAGCTATGAGTTCTGTTATCCTCAGGTGAATGGTTGTAGGAAATGCATTTTTCGTGGTTGTTGGCTACTCAGTCGTATTAATAATACTTTGTTTGTTGTAGAATTATTTGGTTTAATTCTTGAATCTATGCTTGTTTATCGACTTGGATCGGTGACTACCTTTCAGACTTCGAAATCTTCGCTTCTCTTCTTAATGCACATGAACATGTTCTTCCTGTCGTAGTATCAACTTGTAAATAAGGTTTTTCTTACTTCACCATTCAGTTCGAACCTTATTCTGATCCCCTCTCTAACTTTATCACATTACCAACTAGCTCACCCTTCTCAAATGTTACATTATTATTGGTTTCTCATTTTATTCCGAATTTTCGCATTGTTTTGCAAAACTCATATGACTCACTGACGTTCCGCCCATCCTGAGTTGGGGTACGCCTACCCTGAGTTGTTTGTAACGGTATGCATAATTACCAAATCAGCGAAGTAAATCTCTTTAGCGTTCATGCTCAACTGTATTTTGAAAGTCCTTTGTCCCAAAACATTCCTGGCTGAAAGAATACAATAGTTTTCAGACATTGAACGTTTACTAGCGCAAAGAAGGTAACGGTCCTTCATTCCTGTCTCTGCGACGTGTACAGATTAATACAAGAATATTTTATCTTTCTTGCCCGGATGCTAGTATATATTTTATATTAAATTATATTCTTCCCTTATTATTGTTTAAGTCAAATGCTATTTTAATAATTCTAATTTCATATTATTATAACAAGATTGTTATATTAGTCTAGCAAGCATTTCTATTAATTTATCTTTTTTTTAATTATTTGACTTCGATAAATTCGCCGCCTCCTAATCGCTGCCTAATACTGCGGTTACATAGGATTCCATTTGGTGCTGATGAGATGATGCAGATGTTATGATGCACCATGTTGTAACATTATTTGCACCTCCGGTTTGCATGAAATCTTATCTCGGTTGTAGTACCGGATACTTGGATTTTGAACTTAATGTTAAGGAAATAAGGAAGTTAAAAAAATTCTCTTTAATTTAAATCCAAATTTAACTTGAATTGTATTTGAAATCAATACTATTATGCAAATTTAAAACAATATTTTTCCCTTTGATAAAGCATTAATACAACGTAACTTCTCTGATAATAAACCAGACTTTTGCAGATATGCAACACTTTTACACACGCGTCCGTTTACTTTGAAATCACGATGCGAAAGACATTAGTTTTCAGACATGCACTATATCCAAGCTTCAGCTAACGTTGATGAATAACTATAATTGTTCTAATTCTCAGGTTTGCTGCCTGCTTTTTGCTGAATACATGCAGCATTCTACAAGTGCGTCACACACGTGTCTGCTCACTTTGCGGTCACCATGCAAAAGCTTGCTCGCTCGCTCGCTCGCTCGTCGTGCTGGCTGGCTGTATTTAGCCAGAAGGATTTTGCTGCGTGCCCACCCGTTAAGGTATTGAATTTGGGATGTTGTAGGGTGAGATGTGGGTTTTTAGGTTAGTATTATTTTATAACGTTACAGTGTTGTGCCTTCGGGTTGAAAGGACAGGGTGCAGTGCCTAGTACCCTGGTGTTTAATGTTTCAGTTTAGATTGGAAAAAAAAATTGATGTCAAACAGCTTAGGAGAGTTATGTGGAGCTCAGGTTTAGCTGCTGTTAGGGTTAGCTCCTGGGTATCTTGGGTGCCATGTGGGGTACCCGATGTAAACTAGAGTGGCGTCTAGTGGGGTCATAGTCTCCCAATGATCTGACAAGAGCGTTTCTATGATTAGGTAAACTGGCGTATAATTTTGATGCCCGGCGCTTAATTTCATCCTCCACGTATGGAAGACCCGTGGCTTCATGAAGCAACCTGGTAGGAAGGTAGCGGTCCACAGAATAGATACACCGCAGTCCTCTATTCTGTGCACGTTGAAGCCATGCCCCAGATTTCGCAAGCATAAAACATTACAGGAATTACCAGCGCTTGGAAAAGGTATAACCTCAGGCCAAGCGGCATCGACCTCGAGCCCAGCATTGGATACAGGGAAGCAATTGCTCCCTGTACCCTTGCCGCCAGGTCCCTGATGTGCTGGCGAAAGGTTAGGCCTTTATCCAAAGTAACTCCTAGGTACCGGACAGAATTAATCCACTGTATCCTTCGGCCTCGGAAGCGGAATTTGGGACAGTCTGCGGGGGTGTGCCGCTTTGTAAAAAGTATGGCGTGCCTTTTGTGCGGATTTACGGACATCCACCAACGCCTACACCACTGTTGTGTGAGACGGAGGTGTCTCTGAATTGAGTTGAAGGCTCTGAGGATGTGTTTGTCTTTTCAGATCAGAAGCACGTCGTCAGTGTATTTTGCCATTACGACTCGTGGCTCTGTGGGGAAGTCTGCCGTAAAGACATTGAACCATACAAAAGACGCTAACCTCTTCTTTCCATTTACTGATTTTTACTCTTATCACCATGGTAACTAAATATTCTATTCTGTGGGGAAGTCTGCCGTAAAGACATTGAACCATACAAAAGACGCTAACCTCTTCTTTCCATTTACTGATTTTTACTCTTATCACCATGGTAACTAAATATTCTATTCTGTGGGGAAGTCTGCCGTAAAGACATTGAACCATACAAAAGACGCTAACCTCTTCTTTCCATTTATTGATTTTTACTCTTATCACCATGGTAACTAAATATTCTATTCAACATCACTTTTTCCTGTAGCCAATACATTAATTTTGAATTACATAATTTTCTGATGTTCCAAATATAAAATCCTAAAAACAATTTTCTTTTATAATTTTACCTTTCCATTTAATTTACCATATTTGCCATTTATCGTGATTGGATATTAACATTTATCTTCAGCTGTTTGTGACCTACTTTATTCGGTCATGGCCACCTATAACTCATACCAATTCAAAACAAAACTCTCATTATTTTAAATATATCAATATGAAACAAATGAATAAATTTAACATCATTCTAGCACTTGACATATTAACATATGTATAAACCATCTTGTTTGCGGAGGCAACTGCTATCTTTTGTATCTGCACGAACCTTCCAGAATGGTTAGGGGAAAAGGCGAAGAAAGGTAAATGGAACGCTTCCCTGGTCTTTTTCCAATCAGTTATGTGCCGACTGACATAAACACTTGCCCGGTACCCGAAGATGCGGAAAACAGCGATCACAAGTAAATACAGAAGCAATCGAGATAGCATTTGCAAATCATCTTGTTTAAGGTATAATGAGAAAAGCGAAGGATTGTTTACATTCATATTTTATGTTTACGTTTCCTCTTTATTTTAATGTATATTCTTTCACTTTGAAATTATATACAATAGTACTACATCTGTTATTTTATACTCTGATGTTCACATCACCTTTTGGTAAATTTAAAACAATATTAGAGAAAATTATTTTATGTGAAAATTGGTATTATGTATCATCAAAATTGAAAACTTTTATGTGCCCAAACAGTGTGTTTTTCATTCTATGTAAATATGAGAATTTGTAACTGTATTTTTGCCTTGAAAATTTTTTAATTTGAATAACTTTTCTGGTATAGATTATCCATTTTCTCAAAAATTATTAAAAGAAGCTGGCTAACATGTTAGGATGACCACAGCAACCTAAACTTTATTTTGAAGATTTACTTTGGTGTTAGTTTCTTTTTCGTTTTAATAAAAAAGCACAGAACTTTATGATTGTTAACCGAAGAATTGCATAATTCAGAAAGAAAGCATATATTTCTTAGTTAGGAGATAGAATGGATAATTTTAGTTAGGTGTACTTTGAAGGCTTTTATTTATATTCTGTAAAACTTTTAGCCTAATAAAGTGTTTCTTATGAAATGAGCCATAAATTAAGTTTAACATTGGTGGAATAGTTTAGTTCTCTTTTAATCTATATTTGACCCTGTTAGTTTAGCGATAATATTTCTAAAATAAGAGGTGCATATAGAAAAATAGAATATCGTTGTGAACTTCAAATGTTCTATTCTTAATATTGAACCAACAAAACTTTTCATTTTCTAATTTAATAAATAATATCAAAGCCTTATGCTCATTGTAATGGATAATTATAAACAGTACTATTGAATTCCTCTCTCAACGATTTATCTTATGCCTATGCAGAGTTAGCTGCTGTTTAAGGGAATAAGCAAAGCTACAGTGGACATTTCAGTTATCCATATTTTCCTCAATTTTTGACTACCTATTCTGATACTGCATCTTATCTTAAGAGCATCACTTCCTACACTACGTAACCTATGTCACATTGGGAGTGGCAACAATCTGTATTTTTGTAATTTATTTCTTATAATATACTTGAAAATGTTAACTACAAATAACTTCTGAAAGTATTGTTCACAAATACTATGGTTGAAATATAACGCAGAAAATATTAACAATTTTTAAAACAAGTGTAGTTATGTTAATGTTATTTTATGCTTTATAGTGTTGTATGCAAAAGGATATGGGTAATATTCCCATTGCAATAATGAGTATTCCACGTCAAATGGTATCTATTACTAATCAAGAGAAACAAATACTTTCTATCACACACAATATTTAAACAAATTTTAATTTCTGGCATATTCATTTTGATTATGGAAATTTCAGATCACGAAATGTTTTATTTTGCTACATTTTATCCTTTATATTGTATCTTATATAGTATATTTGTTGATAATTTTCTTAATATCACGAAATCACCAAAAGGAATGGCGCTTTCCGAATGAAGAGAAATATCCAAGGAACAACAAGAAATAATTTAACGTTTCACAAACAGAAACCGTGCCATGTTAGACCGCTTGGCTCTCACCAAGGTGACCCTGGTTCGATCCCAGGCGACCGCAAAGTGAGATTTGTGGTGGACAACATGGCACCGGGATGGGTTTACTCCGGGTCCTCCGGTTCCCCCCCCCCAGCATTCCGATTACTCCATCATGTTTCCTATCACCTCATCTCTGTATTTGCACCTCCAGCGTTGGGCTGATCACTCATCCCGGAATCTCTCTGATCAGGCAAACTCTGATCCTCAACCCCCTTTGGGTCGCAAGGTTGGGGATTCGGAAGGCCCTATGTTCCACTTAAGGAAGTACAGTAATTCATTCATTCACAAACAGAAGGCACATGATATTCAATTCTATTTGCAGCTGTATTCTTTATTTATAATATTTGTGCATTCTTTAACAATTAAAGGTAATATAAATTCGTCTTCCTTCCTAATTTCGGTGCCTATATGCTTGTTCCTATTAACTTAAGAAATATCTGTTCTTGTCCTTAAGAACCATGGCTTCCACTAATGCATTTTCAGGTTTGTAGACATACAACTCCCATCACTGGATAATGATTTTTGTTAGAAATAGTTTTCTTCACTTCTCAAAATGAAAACGTCATTTCACGTTCGTTTCCCAACAATGAATGAATACTGCGCCAAAAAATATATAAATTTGCAGCCAAAGAAGTCAGATGTTATTCGAAAAGTGTGGGATGCAATCAGTTTCGCCGTCCTGTTTCAACACACCAACCACAGACAGCTGGCCATAAAAACCTATGACATATGAGATAAAATAGACGAAAGTAAATTAGGGTAAATGGTGAATATACCCCAGCTCTCACCTACCAATCCGGAAAAATCACAAGGCCCATAGTTGGAACGTTACCAATCCGGTAGTTCCAAAATTTGTACTTCACACGTTATCGCAGTCACCTTTATCATGTTTATATTACCCCTATTCTTAATTTTCAGCAAAGTAATGCATTGTTGTTGTTTTTTTTTTCAAAATTTGTAAATATAAATTATAATTTCGGAATATTTTCATTGTTTTATAGAAATCTGTATTCATTCCCTTATTTTTGGATAATGTGAAAGTGAAAATATAATACTTTTATAGTTTTTTCTTGAAATGCACACTTCAATTAATTTGTTTCAGTTACATAATAATGTCAAGGATTTTTCTCGTCCAGTTTTAGATATTTATCTGTTATTAATACTTATAATACGCACTCTAATTACACTCTGAATATAGTAACAAATTTAAATTGTTTTCTTGAAATATTTTCACTAACACAAATATTTTTCTGAATAACCTTCTTCTTGGATTTGTGAAATACATTCACAATCACCTAAACATGTAAGCCATTAATTATTTGCTGATACGTTTCAGACAAATTTGCGACAGTAAAGCAGTACACAAATATAAAAACAACGGTTACATATCACTGCTACAAAATATTAAACTGTAAATTTCAAATATTTTGGAGAAAATAATGTATCGTTTATAATTTGAATGGGTATTTCCTTATTTTGTGTTTGTTACTGAAGGCATAGCCTTTAATAATTTCTAATTTAAAATTCGCAAGCAGTGACATTTGTATTCATTAGAAGAGTTTTACAAATTTGGACTTGACAAATGAATAATTTCATGCATTTAAGTTTACAACGAGGTTTGTTTCAGGATTACCCGGATCTCGTTAATCCAGGTTATCTTCGGTTCTATCTACTCCAGATTAAACGATGTCCCTATGTATTGTTTTGAACGAGTATTTTATTTTCCTAATATGTAGAAAGTAAGTATATAAACAAAGGTCTGCAAACAGTGAAATATTTCAACCATAGTATGAGTTTTACATAAGCTTATGTAACTAAGTCTGTTTCAACATGTTTGTCAGTGGAAGTGGGTGTAATCAAAGATTTTGAGTGTTTAATGTGGCACAACGTTGTATAGATGTAGAATGGAACTATATTTTTACTCTAGGACTATAATGTTGTTATTTTCTAGATATATTAAGTCAAATCTGATCCTGTTGCAGTAGTTACTGGTAAAAAGACCAGCAAAAGTTTACATGTGGAAAAAAGTGAGTCTAAGAATCACAGGTATCATTTTTGCTTTCAGTTTTGGATTTACAAACTGTGTTTATGCTTAAGAAATTGGTTAACATCTGAATTGTAGACTATTAACTTATACTGAGAAATATGCAGGAACAGACAACCAGCACACTTACTTTGAATCAAGTTTTCTTCACTAATACAAGTAGTATGTGCAGCTGTTTAGTCCACTACATAGCAATGTTCATGTAGATACAAGTTAGAACACTTTTTTTTTTCAGCAAGATGCAGGCCGCATCTTATGGTTAGGAATTCTGGGAAAATAAAACGCTTCACAATATGTGAAATTTACATTCTTTCCAAATAAAAGCAAATCAGTATAGAGCAAATATGAATGTAGTTTAATGATTACTGTAATATTGGGATACAAGTGGTTGTATAAATTGTGTACTCCGTGTTGAACATACGTTTCTAAGACGATTTAATGAGTTCAATTTCATGTTTGTACTTGCTAAACGATAAGTCACTCAAGTTTTATTTGACTGCGTCAAATGACCTTAAAATAGGTTATAGTGTGATATGAAATAGTCAAGCTCATGACATGAAAACGTACTATGGACAAAGATCACTCGTTCGAATTAGTTGTCTGGCAGTGTCTGACGAATAAAGGACAGCGAATTTTCACATTAAGACATATGTAGAGAGTATCTTAATGAATAACTTGCAAAAGCCATTATATTTACAATTTTTCTACGCACATATTGTTGTGGACCAGGATTGTAAGGGGGTGAAAGACTTACAAACCTAATCTGCAACTGGGGGTGTAACTACTGAAAGGGTAGAGCGAAAGAAACATCTAAGTCAAACTGAACTGAATAACTATATTTCAAAGATGTCTAGTATTTCTACAGGGCACTCCCTGGATCTGGATGACATCAGGGGCGCTTTGGTAACATTTAAATACATAATAACATAATGCAACTTTACCTTTGGCGATGTGTTGTTTGTATGGCTTGAACCTTGTGTGACTGTCAAAACGAGTACAATCTGGTACGCCCTGCTGACTATCCTACTCGTGGTAGCACTTTGAAATAAACTCTTGTTGATTCTTCTAACTCAACCAAGCTTAAATAGGTGTCCTACCAAAATGTCAACTCAGCGATTCCCACGCTAACTGTTAATTTGCACCATATTGTGCAATCATTATTTACATCATTGAGAACATGTTTAAACCTGTTACAGACCAACTAAGCATTATTTCCCTTGATCAGCAGGATGTGTGATTCATTGTTTAAAACATGGAGAACAAGTTGAGGCCTGTTACAGGCCACCTGTGAATTATTTCCCTAAGCCAGCAGGATGTATGATTCACCAGTACAAAGTACATGTTTTGCCAGTCAGCAGAATTTACGCTCAACCACACAACTTTTGCACACAACTGTGCCCAGACTCAAGGCATCGAAAATACATGTTACAGAATAATGATTACAGAAATTTCCAAGTCTTGCTCAGCCTATGCACGCAACAGTATATATGGTTTGTAAAACCTGGTGCTGTATATTTGTCAACCTATCAGCAGCAGGATAACTTCACTCTGACGAGGTTCAGATGGAGGACTTACCACTTCGACCTATGAAATCTTCGTTGCCTATGTCCCTGACGGAGCACCCGCGGGGGTAGGGTTAGGTGAGAGCATACAAAGGGTATTTCAAACTGAGAAGTGGTAACAGAGGGCGGAATCCCTAAATCTCAGTAATAGAGTTTAAATTCCTCGGCGGGGGATTACACATTTCTTGGAATTCTCTAGAGCTCTAAGACCTTCCCTGATCAAGAGGACGAATATTTGCAGTTAGGAAAACCCCTGGCATGCATTGGACATTCATACCACCATTAAAACCAGAAGCAGCCAACCAAGATGAAAGTTGAAATGAGAAATGAGAAATGAGGTGAAGTGAGGGACATGAAATTCGGAGGATGTAATTATCCTTCTCTAGAGTCCCGGGAAGAACATTGGACAAGGGAATCGAACCCACGAGCTCCATAATACAGACAACCGACACAACTACGAGCTCCCTTAATGAAAACCACGGTTATATGCATCTGGAGTTGACAGGCACACCAAATCAGGAGGCAGCCTCAAGGACGGTCCTGCTCTTCTTAGGACGGTGACTGTGCATCGAGAGCAATCAATTCAAACATCAGCCTACCACAATGCCTCCAACTGCGCCGCTCTGCCTAGATGCTACTACTATGGCGTTAACCTCATTGACGAACGCACAACTCATGTGCTGAGAAAATACTGCCACCATTGCCCAAACTGCCAATTATACTGGTCAGGTACAGTACTCCATTAATCCACGCAGCCGACTTCAGAGTCATCCAAACCTCAGCACCCATATCACTACGTTATCGGACGACAACCTTCTCCACATTTACTGCAGTTCCCGAGTCTCAGCAGATCAGAGACCTAGCGAAAGCTCTACAGGGCCTTCACTCAGAGGGACTACAGCTGCGCCGCTGTATCTGTGGACCTGTACCTCCCCCTCCGTTTCGTGAGGGTAAAGAGAGAGACATATACCGTATCAGAATTGTACCTTTAACATACTAGCGCTGTGCACTTCTGCTGTAAAGGAAGCGATTCTGGTTTATTTCAAAAGCTATATCGGCAATCTAATTTAACGTTGGTGACAGATACATTACACATGAGACGCGTTTGTGCGCGATGGGTTCCAAGACTGTTGATTCCCGAACAAAAGTACATTCGCATGCAGGTCTGCATGCAGTTAAAGTTGATGTTAGAGGAAGATCCGGAGTTTCTTTCAAACGTAATCACTGCTGATGAAACTTGGCTACATCATTTTGATCCTGAGAGCAAACAGCAAAGCTCAGTGTGGAAATCTCCTTCATCACCAAACCCCAAAAAAGCTCTAAGCAGTTCTAATTTTATTTTATTTCTTTGTGTATTTCATTTGACTTCATACAGCATTATATATTAGAATGACTGTGCAAATACGTTGAATACATCATGTTTCTTCCTGCGCGTCGGACTACCGCTCATTCATACTCCGAGTTTTTGTGGTTTTACCTGGTCGCTGGCCAAAGGCTGAGTTGGTTGCCCATCTATCACGAATTCATTTATTCACTTTTCTTTCATTACGCTTGCTTCTCATGTTTCAGGTGTGCTTATAGGTTTCGTAGTGTGAGGCGATGTAAGAAAAATGGCGCGGATATTCACTGCAAGAAAAACATCTCCCGTGGAACAAAGACGTCTTGATCGAACGGGTCGTTAGTTTCGCTCTATGGGCAGCTCCAGTGGTGATCGAGTCTTCGAACTGGGAAGTATTAGGGACTTGATGGTTCCTTCATTTGAATTCTTTCTTCCTGGGCATATTAGTTGCAATAGATCTCTCAATAGGTTACAGTGTGCGAGATGCCCCTCTGTGTTGTATATCCTAAGGTATAATACATCAACAGAAAAGTGCGATTCTTTTCTTTTTTTTACACCTTCTATCGAAATTACTAAAGGTAAAGCATGGCAAATATTTTTAGAACCTTATTAACGTTAACGGCTTCGGGTGCTTTTCATACATACAGTATTCAAACTCGTATGGAAATCTGTCGCTTCCATCCTGTCCACGCACTTTGACAATGCTGAGACTCCGGTTGCACATTTTCCAGTCCGAATCATCACATGGATGTTTAGCACTGTTACGTGATAATTTATGTAATTACATGAGCGTGATAAATTCTAAAATGTGTAGATGTGTGTCACAATTTGCCATTTTCATAATTAAAACTGCTGTTAAGCTTTTATTTTTGCTTGTGTGTATGATGATCCTGCGTAAAATATATATTTACTTGCGCATCCGCTTTATAATGTACCTAATTATGGGATCGCTATAACATTAACACAATAGTATTCGCTCATCAAACGATATACATAGTTAATCATCTTTAGTGGATAAATATCATATACAGTTTTTCTAAGTCAAATGGAAATGCAAACCCACTTTAATTTTAAGCATAGTACATAAATCAGCAATGATCTAGTATTTAGCTTAAGCACTTTTCACCAGATTATAGTTATGAATGTTTCTATGACGAGAATGCCATTAGCAAAGCTTTTAACTCTTCTGTGTAGCAGAATTCCTTGTTTTTTATATTACAAAACCCTTTTTTCCAAACGAACAATAGTAATATTTCATTCAAATCAACTTGTTTATTATAATAGCTGAGGAAACCGCAGAGTTGCTGCTTTTTTATGTATGAATGTGCATAGTGAAGAAAAAGCGAGCATGTGTCATTAATCCAACAGTTCAATAGACAGTAAACAAAATGTTTATTATATACTAGCTTAACTAAGCTTATAATGCTTAAATTTAACTATACCAAGTTCAAATGAAAAACTAATAGTTTAATGAATATGATAGTGTTTTGTATCGTTTGTTTTTTAAATTATAATAACTCAGGTAGTCATATTTACCTGTTTTAGTGTTATTTACGTTAATCAATGTTGATCAAAGTGCTTAACTGGTTTTCAACTACATATAATAAAGGTTCTGATCATGAATAAGCATTATTTCAAAAGGGGCTTTTTTAACTCTTCTTCTACTTCTATCCCTTCCAGTTTTTACTGGAGCCATTACCTTATTTTAATTGAACTAAGTCTTAAAGCAACTTTCAATTTTCGAGGTCGAACAGACCTAGTTAATGAATATCTACACCCAAAACTAATCTTAATCCAAATTAACCTGGAATGTTTTCTTAGAAAGAATTGCATATCAATAATTTTGGAGCTGTTTCAGCAGAAAATGTGAAGTTTCCTTATCCCCACATTTATCTACATTATTTCCTCTGTAGTCCACAAATGTCTAACTTTATTATAAATCTGAAGTTTTGCCTATATGCAAAACTTCTAAATATACTTGTCATGCTTCGAAATGGCCACAAAGCCTTGCATCAATCTAATATATAATTCCAGATTTCTGAAATGAATATGATAACAGCCGTGAATTTTCTCCCCTTTCCTTGTGACGTAATGTATTTACTGTATGCGTGATTGATAGACTTTATTATTTTGATCACATAACAAGTACGAGAGCTGTTCAATAAAGAATGATCACAATTTTTTGACAATGTACCTTTACTCATCCTCATAATTTTGATGGTCTTTCTCAAAATAGTCTCCCCTGAATGCGATGTACTTGTCGCAGCGTTTCTGTAAGTCTTCAAAGACATGCTGGAAACCATTTTTGAGAGATCCTTCAAAATCGCCTCCGCAGCCTTCACCACTGCTTCTGATGATGGATAATGCCTCCCACGAAGGCGTTTCTTTGAGTTAGGGTATAGAAAAAAGTCACAGGAGGCTAAATCCGGACTATAGGGAGGGTGAGGGATGCACTTCACTTTGATTTTTGCAGGATATTCAGCAACAACATTGCCAATATGCGGCCGCGCATTATCGTGGTGCAGCATCCAGCCTGCTTCATGGTAATGTGGTCTTTTGCGCTTGATATGGACTTGCAGTGTTTTCAGCACATCCCTGTAGTATTGTCCAGTTACTGATGTGTGTGCAGGTACAACATGCTGATAAACCATTCCATGAATATCAAAGAATGAGATGAACATAACTTTCCCAGTAGACGCAACTACTTTTGCTTTTCTGGGGGTTGGTGATGAAGGAGATTTCCACACTAAGCTTTGCTGTTTGCTCTCAGAATCAAAATGATGTAGCCAAGTTTCATCAGCAGTTATTACTTTTGATAGAAACTCCGGAGCTTATCTAACATCAAATTTAACTGCATGTTACCTCCATTGCAGGGGTAGGCGATATTGAACATGCCTGAATTTGCCTGGTTCTCACAGGCGGGTACCAGGAGTACCAACAATGAAACTTCTACGGCGTGTTTACTTCACATTAAGCTAACAGAATATAATAAGATTGAATTTTAGTGCGAAAAATTATGTCCATAAAAGAATTATGATCATTCTTTATTGAGCAGCCCTCGTATTTGTTCCTCCATGCTTTTGTTTTACTATTCAGACGTTGGTTATTGTACAGTTTATTGCATAAACTCAAAGCACTATCTTGGATTGTCTAGAAAGTTCTAATTTCCAGACTAAATGCATAGATGCTGTCACCGCTTTAAAACTCTAAAGGCTGCACTACCAGTCACAACAGTAAAGGGTTGTCATTTGGGAATTCACTATTGATTGTTGAGGTTATTAAGTGTTTCTGTAATAGCTAGGATCATATCATAATCTCTCTTTTGTTTCATCTACCCAAGTGAGGCCGTATCATTTATGTGTACTTAAATGCTGTCACTCTGAATAGATAACGAAGCTGTGCCACAAAGTTAACAATTGAACAACGCGTCACGGACCAACTATACAACTAAAACAGAAACTAACTACAGATATATAAGAAATGCAGCCTGAAAGGTATTTCGCTAAGCCCCTTTTTGCAATAAAGAACTCGGTTTCCGCGCTACACATATTTCAAATTCACTGATGGTCCACTATAACATTACAATGGGGACAAACTATCTCGGTTATTGTACTAACCATCTCATGAGATTACGAATGTAACGTCCTCTTCATCATTCATTCCATTCATCACTTGTGAATCATATCAATGCGTATTATAAACACAAATAACACAATAATACAAGGTCAACACAGGTTGACCTAATAGTGGTTAACTATAAAGCCCGGGCCTTAAAGTACTTACATGTTGTAAGTCGCCATTAAGGTAGTTGTCTCATTAGTATATGAGAACTCCTAAGTGGTTTACCAGGAAAAATACGAGTCATTTGGAGAATTTAATGTCATATTGGCACGTTGGCCATAGTAGCTCAATGGTTAGAGCGGCTGGAGGGAGACCAGAATATCCGTAGTTCAAATCCCGGCTGTGGCATTGAATTTTTCAGTCTGGCTCTACATTTCCACAATTTAGCCTATACACGGCCAGTGTGAAAGAACAATTAATTTCCGCAAATAATATTCTAAAGGTGTGTACTGCAATCAACTACAGGTGCAGTCATTCTGATGTGAAGTTAATCGTTAACATTCGTACCATTTATGCTTTCGCAAAAAATCTTAAAAACCTTAAGTTTTTAGACATTTTCTTGTACACTATCTTTAATTTTGCACCGAGTTCAGCAAGACCTGTATTAAATTTCAATTAATTATGGGCAGCAGCTTGCCTAGAAGTTGTAAGCACTTGACTGTTCACTGTTTAAAATTTTCGCATTTAAGTTGTGTAATTTCGCTTTAAAGCAGTTATTTGTAAACAATATATGTATATATATTTATTTGTTTTTATCTGAAAAGGTTCTCGGAGTCGTAGCTCATGCTAGGGAACAGCACAAAAATATTTAAAATAATGGCAAACAGCCCTTAACAATGCTTATATTACATTTTTATAGTAGGAATGAATTATCGTACACAAATAACATATAAAACAAACAAAGATACAAACATTTACTATAACTCAAGAAATAATAGTAGCAAATAGCATTACAAAAAATTACATATTCTATGAGACATTGAACAGATATTAATTTTTAACCAGTTCAGCTAATCAAACCAGCTATAAATTATGACACTTTATCAGCTATCAAAATATCAGTAAATTTTTAGCAACTTTCCTTTTAAAACCTTTTATGTTCCTGCAGCTTTTCAGTTCCAGTGGCAGTGCATTATATAAGTTGTGAAGTTAAGCTGTTCAGGCCATAAGTAGAAGTGTTCACTGTTGGTTTTGTTAAGTTTCTTTATTTTCTTTATATGAGGAGCTTTCCAATGTTAGATTAGACTTTAGAAGATTATTTTTTATTTTGTGGCGATATATTATCAAGGACAACTCTATGCTTACTTGTAATGGTAAAATGTTAGTTACATGGAATAGTGTTTTTGTGTTTGTTCTAAAGATTATTTTCAAGGCACGATTTTGAAGTACTTCCAGGTAACATGTTAGAGTACAAACGTTTGAGAGAGAAAAAAGGCAACGCCAATTAGGTATATTACAAAAATACCTGAAGTTAATTCAGTAAGAACGATATTAGGAAGCAATTGTCTTCAAACCTGTCGATAGGATTGAGTATTGGTTTCTAATTTAACTAAAATGGCTATTTATTTTTGTTTTCTTTAAACCTGAAAGGTCTTTTTAATCCACATTATTTATTTAGAAATAAACACGTTATTTATTTCTCAAAGAAGATTAATATAAGTCGTACCTTAAAATAAAAGATGTTTGAACATATATGTTTTATAAGAAAGTATCGCTTTTACATTTTTAACTTCGACTGTTTTTGGGGGAAAAAGATAAAAGTGACAGGTCAGTGGTCAGTTTAAATTTAAAGTATAAATTCGGAAGTTATTTTAATTTTGAATCAAATCACTTTAGTACTTACATAAGACTTCAAATTTAAGCTTAGAGACTTGCCTTCACAAGTAGACATCATTTTTTTTAATGCTTTACCATGACCAACAAAAACAGATCAGGACGTTCCAAATCTTACTTTGTAAGAGTTTGTTATGTTTTCCTATTGAATCTTAAATTAAAGAAAGGTTTATTAGGGTATGTTTGAGGACCCTCGGGGTTTCTAATTATGGAGACTTAATCAGAATGTCGCACACCTCACACCCACATTCTAATGTTCAGTTCTCCATTATGCGGATCTCACAACGTGAATGAAGGGAACCAAAGCGCAACAAACGAACTGTATGCCAAGCTGCTACAGAGCACCCTTGCGTTACATGGAAAATTTGTGTCACCTCTTGAATAAATCATGAATGTTTCACGAACCACAACCGCCGCTGCACTCCAACGAACCGCCACTGTTAGAGCTAGCATATGAAATATGTAGAGCCGGAGAAGTGACTTTCCCGCCGCGGGCCAAACATGTGAATGAATATCTCCCCCTCCTCTTTCATATTTAGCAGTACACAATATTTCTGCGTCACAACAACGCCTTTTCTAAAGCTCGACGGCAATATTTATAACCTCATTTCATGCTCTTTTGTACTAAATGGAGAAAATAAATGTTTTCTGTTTGACCGATGCTTCAAGTGAACCTGTCATCGTAAAACGTGGAGAAAGACATGAAAATAGCTTTTTGTGTTTCACAATTCTGCGCATAAAAGCTTTGATAGTCTCTGTCAGTAAAATTTTTTGTTATTTGCGGCACTACTTTAAGCCACTTTACGGTATCAAAAATAAAATAATCTAATTTTAACTTTAGGGCACGTTCACCACGTTATTATAATAGCTCATTAACTGTGGAAAAAGCTTTAATAAAGACATTACAAAAACAAAATATTTTAATGAAACACATTCAATAAATTACTGCTCGACAGTACAGCTGCAACACTGCATTCATCTAGGCATGTCTCTGGACAATGCTACCAGCTAATAATATCAGTATTAGAAATTAATTGTTCCTTCACACTAGCCGTGTGTAGGACGCACTATGAAATGATAGAGCCAGACTGAAAAATTCAATGCCATCGCCGGGATTTGAGCCACGGATCTTCTGGTTTCCGTCCAGCCGCTCTAAACCATTGAGCTACTATGGCCAACGTGCCAACATGACATTAAATTCTCCAACTGACCCGTGTTTTCCCCGGTAAACCACTTAGAAGTTCTCATAAACACATGAGACAACTACCTTAATGGCGACTTACTATGCTGTAAGCACTTTAAGGCCCGGGTTTTATAGTTCGGACCACTATTAGGTACAATTAATGGAAATTAATTGTTCTCTCTCACTAGCCGTGTGTAGGACGCACTATGAAAGGATAGAGCCAGACTAAAAAATTCAATGCCATAGCCGGGATTTGAACCACGGATCTTCTGGTTTCCGTCCAGCCTCTCTAAACCATTGAGCTACTATGGCCAACGTGCCAACATGACATTAAATTCTCCAACTGACTCGTGTTTTCCCCGGTAAACCACTTAGAAGTGCTCATAAACACATGAGACAACTACCTTAATTGCGACTTACTATGCTGTAAGCACTTTAAGGCCCGGGTTTTATAGTTCGGACCACTATTAGGTACAATTAATGGAAATTAATTGTTCTCTCTCACTAGCCGTGTGTAGGACGCACTATGAAAGGATAGAGCCAGACTAAAAAATTCAATGTCATAGCCGGGATTTGAACCACGGATCTTCTGGTTTCCGCCCAGCCGCTCTAAACCATTGAGCTACTATGGCCAACGTACCAATATGCCATTAAATTCTCCAACTGACTCGTGTTTTCCCGGTAAACCACTAGGAATTTCTCATAAACGCATGAGACAACTGCCCTAATGGCGGCTTACTGTGTTGTAAGTACTTTAAGGCCCGGGTTTTATAGTTCGGACCACTATTAGGTACAATTAATGGAAATTAATTGTTCTTTCACACTAGCCGTGTGTAGGACGCACTATGAAAGAATAGAGCCAGACTAAAAAATTCAATGCCATAGCCGGGATTTGAACCACGGATCTTCTGGTTTCCGTCCAGCCTCTCTAAACCATTGAGCTACTATGGCCAACGTGCCAACATGACATTAAATTCTCCAACTGACTCGTGTTTTCCCCGGTAAACCACTTAGAAGTGCTCATAAACACATGAGACAACTACCTTAATTGCGACTTACTATGCTGTAAGCACTTTAAGGCCCGGGTTTTATAGTTCGGACCACTATTAGGTACAATTAATGGAAATTAATTGTTCTCTCTCACTAGCCGTGTGTAGGACGCACTATGAAAGGATAGAGCCAGACTAAAAAATTCAATGTCATAGCCGGGATTTGAACCACGGATCTTCTGGTTTCCGCCCAGCCGCTCTAAACCATTGAGCTACTATGGCCAACGTACCAATATGCCATTAAATTCTCCAACTGACTCGTGTTTTCCCGGTAAACCACTAGGAATTTCTCATAAACGCATGAGACAACTGCCCTAATGGCGGCTTACTGTGTTGTAAGTACTTTAAGGCCCGGGTTTTATAGTTCGGACCACTATTAGGTACAATTAATGGAAATTAATTGTTCTTTCACACTAGCCGTGTGTAGCACGCACTATGAAAGAATAGAGCCAGACTAAAAAATTCAATGCCATAGCCGGGGTTTGTACCACGGATCTTCTGGTCTCCGTCCAGCTGCTCTAAACCATTGAGCTACTATGGCCAACATGCCAACATGACATTAAATTCTCCAACTGACTCGTGTTTTCCCCGGTAAACCACTTAAAGTTCTCATAAACACCTGAGACAACTACCTCAATGGCGCCTTACTATGCTGTAAGTACTTTAAGCCCGGGTTTTATAGTTCGGACCACTATTAGGTACAATTAATGGAAATTAATTGTTCTCTCTCACTAGCCGTGTGTAGGACGCACTATGAAAGGATAGAGCCAGACTAAAAAATTCAATGTCATAGCCGGGATTTGAACCACGGATCTTCTGGTTTCCGCCCAGCCGCTCTAAACCATTGAGCTACTATGGCCAACGTACCAATATGCCATTAAATTCTCCAACTGACTCGTGTTATCCCGGTAAACCACTAGGAATTTCTCATAAACGCATGAGACAACTACCTTAATGGCGACTTACTATGTTGTAAGTACTTTAAGGCCCGGGTTTTATAGTTCGGACCACTATTAGGTACAATTAATGGAAATTAATTGTTCTTTCACACTAGCCGTGTGTAGCACGCACTATGAAAGAATAGAGCCAGACTAAAAAATTCAATGCCATAGCCGGGGTTTGAACCACGGATCTTCTGGTCTCCGTCCAGCTGCTCTAAACCATTGAGCTACTATGGCCAACATGCCAACATGACATTAAATTCTCCAACTGACTCGTGTTTTCCCCGGTAAACCACTTAAAGTTCTCATAAACACCTGAGACAACTACCTCAATGGCGCCTTACTATGCTGTAAGTACTTTAAGCCCGGGTTTTATAGTTCGGACCACTATTAGGTACAATTAATGGAAATTAATTGTTCTCTCTCACTAGCCGTGTGTAGGACGCACTATGAAAGGATAGAGCCAGAATAAAAAATTCAATGTCATAGCCGGGATTTGAACCACGGATCTTCTGGTTTCCGCCCAGCCGCTCTAAACCATTGGGCTACTATGGCCAACGTACCAATATGCCATTAAATTCTCCAACTGACTCGTGTTTTCCCGGTAAACCACTAGGAATTTCTCATAAACACATGAGACAACTACCTTAATGGCGCCTTACTATGCTGTAAGTACTTTAAGGCCCGGGTTTTATTGTTCGGGCCACTATTAGGTACAATTAATGGAAATTAATTGTTCTTTCACACTAGCCGTGTGTAGGACGCACTATGAAAGGATAGAGCCAGACTGAAAAATTCAATGCCATAGCCGGGATTTGAACCACGGATCTTCTGCTTTCCATCCAGCCGCTCTAAACCATTGTCCTACTTTGGCCAACGTGCCAACATGACATTAAATTCTCCAACTGACTCGTGTTTTTCCCTATAAACCACTAGGAGTTCTCATAAACATATGAGACAAATCCCGGCTATGGCATTGAATTTTTTAGTCTGGCTCTATCCTTTCATAGTGCGTCCTACACACGGCTAGTGAGAGAGAACAATTAATTTCCATTAATTGTACCTAATAGTGGTCCGAACTATAAAACCCGGGCTTAAAGTACTTACAGCATAGTAAGTCGCAATTAAGGTAGTTGTCTCATGTGTTTATGAGCACTTCTAAGTGGTTTACCGGGGAAAACACGAGTCTGTTGGAGAATTTAATGTCATGTTGGCACGTTGGCCATAGTAGCTCAATGGTTTAGAGCAGCTGGATGGAAACCAGAAGATCCGTGGTTCAAATCCTGGCTATGGCATTGAATTTTACAGTCTGGCTCTATCCTTTCAATATCAGTATTACTACCACTTTTTATAAAGTGACAAATATCTTGCTGACCCGCCGCAACGTCTTCCCATGCTAGCAGATGCAGAAATAGCTTTGGAACTATACTGGAGGAATGAATATCAACTGAATGTTCTGCAGGTTGTATACGTGAGTCTTGCAAGGCAGTTAAGGTCATACCTATCTCTATACAGAGGAAGTCATTACCGTTGGGCCGCTTCGGTAGCGTAAATGGTAGCGTGTCTGTCTCACGTTCAAGAGGTCCCGAGTTCGAATCTCGGTCAGGGTGAGTTACCTGGATAAGGTATTTACAGGGGTTTCCCTTATCCTGAAAGACGAATATCGGATAACTCTAAGCTCCGTGGACCCCGGGCTCATCTGAGCATCATTTCACCCATTTCTTTCATTGCCCGGTATGACTTAACGTTGTAGGACGTAAATTACAAAAAAAAAAAAAAAAAAAACGTTGAAATAGCTACAAGGAAAAGCAAATGCCCGCCTCGCTAGAGTAGATGGTAGCGTGTCTGCCTCACGTTCAAGAGGTCCCGAGTTTGAATCTCGGTCAGGGTGAGTTACCTGGATACGGCTATTTCCGGGGTTTTCCCTTATCCTGAAAGAATGTCGGGTTGCTCTAAGGTCCATGGGCCCCGGACTCGTTTGAGCATCATTTTATTCATCGTTAGATATAACTTAACGTTGGAGGACGTAAATTACAACAACAAAAAACGTTGAAATAGCTACAAGGAAAAACAAATGCCCACCTCAGTAGCGTGTCTGCCTTACGTTCAAGAGGTCCCGAGTTCGAATCTCGGTCAGGGTGAGTTACCTGGATACGGCTATTTCCGGGGTTTTCCCTTATCCTGAAAGAATGTCGGGTTGCTCTAAGGTCCATGGGCCCCGGACTCGTTTGAGCATCATTTTATTCATCGTTAGATATAACTTAACGTTGGAGGACGTAAATTACAACAACAAAAAACGTTGAAATAGCTACAAGGAAAAACAAATGCCCACCTCAGTAGCGTGTCTGCCTTACGTTCAAGAGGTCCCGAGTTCGAATCTCGGTCAGGGTGAGTTACCTGGATACGGCTTTTTCCGAGGTTTTCCCTTATCCTGAAAGACGAATATCCCTCTAAGGTCCATGGACCACGGACTCATTTGAGCATCATTTCGCCCATTTCATTCATCCTCCAATATGACTTAAAGTTGGAGAATGTAAATTACAAAAAAGAAAAGAAAAAAGAAAAAAATTGCCTATAAATAAAATCAAGTTGAGAAGAATAAACGTGGTCTGAATAGAAATTGTCACCAAATATATGAATGGATGAATTCCTGTAGTTCCTTAAATGCAACATAGGGCCTTCGGAACCGCGCACTCTCGAGGCCCGTAGGCAACGAACGGGTTGAGAATCAGAGGTTCCTTGATCAGAGAGATTTCGGGATAAATGATCAGCCCAAAGCCGAAACTGAAAGTACGAGAGAGATGGGGTGATAGGAAACACGATGATGGAGCAATCAGTGGAATGCTGGCGGGAGAATCCGGAGGACCCGGAGGAAACCCGCCCCAACACCATGTTGTCCACCCACCACAAAACTCATTTTGTGGTCACCTGGGATCGAACCCTGGCCGCCTTGTTGAGAGACAAGTGGTCTCACCACTCAGCCATGGCGCGGCCATCAAATATACAACTATTCCAAAAAAACACATACATAAAGTTGATAACATAAAGTTGAGTGAAGCGTATTAAAAATAAATAAAATGAATGCTAAGGTATTATTTAAATGTGTCGTGAAACTACAAATTCAATGTTTAAACTTTCTGTTTACTTATTTGAAGATGCTTTACGCTACATATAAAAATATAAAGCATCGGCCATACTACATACAACAAACACACTACCAATTGTCCAATACCGTAACTAGAACATAAAACAAGCTGAAAATATTAGTGATAGCTTAAATATGAGTTTCGGGAATTTAGTGCACTTACTCTTCCATACCTGATATAGTAACTCTAAAGCAATAGCTCAATTCAGTTAAGAACCATTTAAAAGCTGATAATGCTAAAAGTTTTTAAAATCCTAATTGCCCGCCTCTGTAACATAGGTGGTAGCGTGTCTGCCTCACGTTCAAGAGGTCCCGAGTTCAAATCTCGGTCAGGATGAGTTGTCTGGATGAGCATTTTTCTCGGGGTTTTCCTTTATCCTGAGTGCCGAATGTCGAATAACTCTTATCTCTGTGGACCCTAGACACATTTGAGCATCATTTTACGCACTTCATTCATCATCCAATATTACAACGTTGGAGGACTAATTTTTTTTTAAAAAAAAAATCGTAATTTCTTGGAAACGAATTTATTTGCTGACTCTGCTCTGAGAAAAAAAATTAAGAGACGCTTATCATCCTGGCCCCTGTAACACCATTTGACAAATGGGTTAGTATAAATGAAGTGTACCAAAGAAAACCAAATTACCTTACATTAATTCATGAATAGACTTTAAATTTGGAAACCTAAACACATTGGGAAGAAGAATACGAATGAGAGATATCATCTCTATCATGTGAAATGTTTAAAAGCCAAATAATGCATTTAAAACTCACTTGGAACATTATATACAATCATACTGTTTTCATAGCTTTGGATAGAGAAGGCCAACCTATGCGCGTTCTTACTGCCAGAGAGGTCTCCTACCTAACAATTCAAATCTCATGATTTGGCTCAGGCTGACAGGTAGCGGGGGAGGGAAAATAGGGATAAACGTACAACATACGAAACTTAAATAAATGGCAAATATTATATAATACCACACAGTTCCAACGCTTTACATAAATTAGAAAAAGAAATCTAGTTGTTGTCTCATGCAAGTTGTGTTTTCAAACCTCAAATGGATATCTGTCCTTAGTTTAAGAGAGATACTGAAAGGAATGAAAAGCTTCATTTCTAAACAATTTTATCAGTGTGTTTTGCATTGACTTGCAATAAAAATTCTATTCTTTGTTCATTTTATAAACTGAAACCAAAATGTATACTTGTAGCGATACAACTATATATAAGGAGCAATACAAATTTTATAAACTGGAGATTGGGGGTTACTTCTTCATATTCGTGTCACTAGTTTTCAATCCAGTTTCTTGAAAATAGATATCAGAGACTACCTTCTGTAAAATTATTGTAAATATGGTAAATGTTAACGACTTCGATTCCGAATTCCTATAAGTTAATTTAGTGACGTGTGGAATTTACCTCATTAAAAGTTTCACCTCTATTTCGTTGAAAATGTTAAGGATTTCTGTATCATAACAAAACTGTGTACCTTTTTTTATTATTAAATAACTACGGGACAAAGGTTTAAAATTTCACCTAGTAAAATTTTCTAACAAGTTACTTGACCATAGATATCGATATTGTACTGCAGCCAAGGGGTACGTACAGTCTATACAGAATTTCCAGAGCTAAGAGCACTGTTAGGAAGTCCTACATTCTGTCGATATTTCACATCATTTTGCTTCAGTATCAGTATATTTTTCATCCTTATTACGAATAGCAGCGTCTTTATAAAATTACAATTATAACAAGAAACTGGGAGAATTCGCCATAAACAACTTATTGGTTATTATAGAGATAAATGTAATTAGTTTTTCATTCGAATTTAAAACGCTGGCCTACAATTTTGGTCAGCTAGTATAGCATAGCAATGTCAAATGTACTCTTTCTTCGTAAAATTAAAATCAGTTTTGGTGCATTGTGAACACTTGCTGGCTTTTCACATGCAGAAGTCTGTATTCCAGTGGAAAATATTTTCAACAAAAAAAACAAAGCTTTCTAAAACTGTGCTATTATTTATGAGTCATAGATGTTGAATCAATCAGACACGAACTTATGTTAGACGAATACTCTCTCCGCACTGTGACTGACATAGAAATGTCAATATGATCCTCAGGGACTCTCCCCTGTGCACACCTCCTCCCCTTTTCTCCGGGCCGCTGCGTTCTACAGCCGCACGCCACGAAGGAGTGCAGGATAAGGGTGGTGTCGACTCCCCTGACCATAAGGCGACCACTTGATCCTTTAGGGACGCTACTTTTTCATCAGGATAACTGCTCAATTGGCATCACGAGACTGTGTGCATCCCGGACTCGATCTCACAACAGGGAAAGTAGCACACTGGCACGAGTGATCGAACGCGGTTCTCCGCGCCAGGAGCAGCACTACCACTGCGTTGGGGAAGCGTCAGGAAATTTTGACTCCTCTCAAAAGTACGACAGTTAGTTAGAATAAATTATGTAAGAGAAATTCCACACAGCAGATTAAACATATCTATGGTGAATCCAATATGTCCTCCTTCCGGTTCCAAATACATTCTTTTACAAATTTCTGAGACAATAATCCTGACCAATTGCATAGGTTCCTCCTTAGTCTAGTACGCGATTGGACCACACTGTAAAAAGGCAACTTCATTTATCTCCAGTACAAAAAATGATTGAAAACCGCGACCAATCCTTTGTTGAATGAATTTTTCATGCAACTAATGCCTCACCCCCATGACGCAGCTAGTTGGGCACCATTCTTCATGTAATTCAATGCAACTAATCTGCCAACAATTAAATATGTGTTCCACCGTTCATATTCCTTTGAAAAAGCACTGGCCAATTATACAGTCGCTGCAGATACCCCAACATATCACGATCCCATTCTATTGTATGGAGGGATCAACCAACGATTAAGCAGTTATACACTTTCGCATTTTGTATTTCCACTGGAAAAATTCCGATGATAAAAAGTGCAAATTCTCATCGCCCATTCTCAACAACAATTTCTGTACATAATTTTTTTCTTGCTATGGCCATATCGGCGGCCGTTCTCCTTTGGAACATAGTGAAGTACTGAAGGTGTTAACTCGTTATCTTTTTTTGTTTTTTTTTTTTTTAATCATTACATCAAGCACACATTCACACTCTCATTCATACTTCCATGCTCTGGGGAAGATGGGGAATTATCTTAGTCGGAGAAAAATCCCCACCCCCACCGCCGGGAATCGAACCCGGGACCCCTAGCACGGCAGGCAGGTGCTCTACCGACTGAGCTACGGAGCCAGCCTCTGTACATATTTATATCCTACGATCAGGTTGCTTTTTTGACAAATTTTTTAGATTGTCTATAAGGTAGAACTTTTTTTCTTTCTTCAGGTCAGTGCGAGCACTGGTATAAGGCACTTCCTGTTAGGTTAGTTCACTGGGTTCCTATTTTTGGGTTTTCGCTCGGATTGTTGCAACTAACCATTTATTTTACCCTTTTATCGGTGTGTGACATTTATGACCTGGAAAACACTACAAATGCATCGCTGAATTTAGTTTAAGATGAAAACGTTCTGTTTGGCATCATCTATCACACCTCAAAGCTCAGCGCCTCGGTAGCGTAGATGGTAGCGTGTCTGCCTCACGCTCAAGAGGTCCCGAGTTCGAATCTCAGTCAGGGTGAGTTACCTGAATAAGGTTTTTCCGGGATTTTCCCTTATCCTGAAAGACAAATGTCCGGCAGCTCTAAGCTCCAAGGACCCCGGACTCATTTGGGCAGCATTTCATCCATTTCATTCATCTTCCGATAAGACAACGTTGGAGGACGTAAATAAAATAAAACCTCAAAGCTTATCGCAAACTCACCCAAACACCCCGTATATGTCATTGCAATCTCGTTCTGCAGGTGCCATTATTTTCTCGATTTAAGTAGATTTGCTGTGGTTTTATATGGTTTTATGTGGTTTCTTCCCTGGTAGTTACAGTGACCATCAGAAGTACACATAAATCGCATTTCATATTTATTTCGTAAATTCATTCAAGTAATATGATGTAGGCCGCGCCATGGCTGAGTGGTTTGATCACTTGGCTCTCACCTAGGCAGCCCAGGTTCGATTCCAGGCGACCGTAAAGTAGGATTTGTGGTGACAACATGGCACTGGGGTGGGTTTCCCCCACCTTCATTCCACCAATTGTTCCATGATTCATATCTTCATTGTCCCAGGCGTTGGGCCAATCCCTCAACCCTGGTATCTCAGGTCAAATGCTTCAGCTTCCTCGCTCTGAGGGAACCCGAGCGATTCCTAACACCAGCACAGGTGCGGAAGGGCGAAATAAAGCAAGGTAATATGATGTGTCTATGTGTATAACGTTAAATTGAATTAAAAATAGTATAAGAATATTTGTCTGCATTAGCTTCACAAATCGTATATTCTCCAACCAAGAACACGAAAGGAATATGGGCCCTTTAAAACGCATATGCGTCTACTGCTGTCTTGTTACTGTTTAGTAATTACGCTATTACTTGCTCACCCACAGAATTAAGCTCTCCTATAGCTTCACCTTCAAAGACACATCTCCAGTATTTACCCCTCTATATAATTTCCAAGCCAGGGGAGTGTTTCTGCACGCAAGATTAATGGGACAGGGGTTCAACGGGCGATTTCTTTGCAGCATTGTAAGAGGGAAGGGGATAGGCCGTCAATATGAATGGATGCCCCTTAAGATAAATGGTGTTCAAGTACAAAGCAATATCCCGGCACAAAAAACAAAAGGTCTGCAACGTACTATAGTGAAAAGGTTTGCCATATGACATGGGCGTGACGGTTCTCTTTTACAGGTGACAGAGCTGGGGCTGTTTCTATTGTGAAGGATGTAGAGTTACAACTTATCAGGAATACCATGAACCAGAAAAATAAGTGCTGTTCACATGCAAACGCCTTGATAAAATCAGTCATTTGTATGCAGGAGTTCTGGAGTGAATGCTAAAATCGCGAAAGCCAGTATTATTATTACTATTATTATCATTATTACCATCATCATTATTATGAGGTCAAGATATAGAGGTAGGTTAACAAATCGCGCCTCTTTAAACTTTAGCTTCTGCCGTAATGTAACATCAGTTTTTCTTGATCTGTCCAGTGCTGAGGATATCTGCATATGATCCCGAGACAAGCAGTTGCGGACAGTACAAATACTTAGTTGAAATATAAGTACTACACTTCTAATAAGAGCTCTTTCTTCTGGACGCCGGTTTGGTAGGCAACTTATTTGCCACTGGTGTATAACGTTACCTCATTCCGCTTAGTGTGATGCTTCATAATTGGCTGAAAACAATAATATCTTGTCATCAATTTGAAATGCACCCTCTGTACAGTGTAATGTCTTTAACAACTCTATCAGGTTTTAAAGATTAATATTTAATTAAGTGCAACTGGAGGTGTATGACCACAGTACTGTTGTGGACCAGGATTGTAAGTTTGGGTGAAAGACTTACAAACCTAATCTGCAACTGGGAGTGTAGCTACTGAAAGGGTAGAGGGAAAGAAACATCTAAGTCAAAATGAATTGAGTAACTATATTTCAAAGATACCTAGTATTTCTAAAGTGCACTCCCTGGATCTGGAAGAGATCAGGGGCGCTTTGGTAACATTTAAATACATAACATAATGCAACTTTACCTTTAGCGATATGTTGTTTGTATGGCTTGAACCTTGTCTGACTGTCAAAAGATGTGCGATCTGGTACGCCCTGCTGGCGATCTTACTCGTGGTAGCACTTTGAAGTAAACTCTTGTTGATTCTTACAGAGACCATCAGCAAGTCCCCTCTCAGATCTCTGTGAAGTCTCTCCCCCGGGGGCTAACTCAACCAAGCTTAAATAGGGGTCCTACCAAAAAGTAAACTCAGCGATTCCCACGCTAACTGTTAATTTGCACCATATTGTGCAATCATTGTTTACATCATTGAGCAAATTTTTAAACCTATTACTGACCAACTAAGCATTATTTCCCTTGATCAGCAGGATGTGTGATTCATTGTTTAAAACATGAAGAACAAGTTGAGGCTTGTTACAGGCCACCTGTGAATTATTTCCCTAAGCCAGCAGGATATATGATTCACCAGTCCAAAGTATATGTTTTGCCAGTCAGCAGAATTTACACTTAATCATACATATTTTACATACATCTGTGCCCAGACTCAAGGCATCGAAAATAAATGTTAGAAAATAATGATTAGAGAAATTTCCAAGTCTTGCTCAGCCTGTACACGCAACAGTACTTTACACATGACTTCGTTCGCAGGGTTACTGACATGTAAAATGCATAGCACCAACCAGCAGCAAATAAATTCAAATGAAAAAAGGTTGATTTCACACTATAAAATGCGTATCATTCGTGAGAAAAAAATGTACAAACAAACAATTTTTTCATTATTTAGCCTACCTTTAACTATGAATTTTAAGAACATTTTTACGTAAAGTGTTTTACTATCCAAGTTAAACTTAACTTAAAATGCTTCTGATGTGGATTTTGGCAGCGTATTTACAGCTTACGCCAAATTTTGCAAAATATTTCTAATTTACCGTAACGTTATTGAAGTTTTGGTGTGTACAGTTAAAAGTTTTCTGTGTAGTTAGTGTTATTGACATTGACATTTACTTGTAACATTATCATATACATGTATGTACACATCACTAGAAATAATGAAATAAGCATTTTCATTCCATGTTAATAAACTATCCCTGTATACATTGTGACCGTTCATCTTAATCAGCCACACGTTAGGGCGAAATATGTAGCGGTATGTCCTCGCTGCAAGCACAATTCTTTCCCATATCGTCATTTTGTGCGGCTCAGTTTCTTCAAGTCACTAATTGTATCTCTGAATTTAATTTGATTAAATAAGAGTCATGAGATCTCCTGTTTTCAGGTGTGGTTTCTATTGACATAAATAAAATTTTATATAAGTCCGATTTCGTAATATATAATTTAATTGCATAATCCGGATTACATTTTACTCGAACTTTCTTTCTTAATCAATCACTGTAGGTTACCTCCAACATATCGATAAATCCTTATTTTCAAGTTAATATATCATTTCTGTTAATTATTTAAAATTCCTCACTTCTTTACGTCCACTCATCACTAACAATATTACCGAATAACTCTTTCTGAAGGTTATTGATTTTCCGTTACAAAACTTTTATATTCACCGCGATATTTTTCCATCATCACGAAACAAGATTACAGAACATATATCTATCAAGATTATTGATTTTACGTTACAAAACTTTTATATTCACCACGACATTTTTCATCATCATGAAACAAGATTGCAGAACATATATCTGTCAAGATTATTGATTTTACGTTACAAAACTTTTATATTCACCGCGACATTTTTCATCATCATGAAACAAGATTGCAGAACATATATCTATCAAGATTATTGATTTTACGTTAAAAAACTTTTATATTCACCGTGACATGTTTCCAATCATCACGAAACAAGATTACAGAACATATATCTATCAAGATTATTGATTTTACGTTACAAAACTTTTATATTCACCGCGACATTTTTCCATCATTACGAAACAAGTTTACTGGACATATATCTATCAAGATTATTGATTTTACGTTACAAAACTTTTATATTCACCGCGACATTTTTCCATCATTACGAAACAAGTTTACTGGACATATATCTATCAAGATTATTGATTTTACGTTACAAAACTTTTATATTCACCGCGACATTTTTCCATCATTACGAAACAAGTTTACTGGACATATATCTATCAAGATTATTGATTTTACGTTACAAAACTTTTATATTCACCGCGACATTTTTCCATCATTACGAAACAAGTTTACTGGACATATATCTATCAAGATTATTGATTTTACGTTACAAAACTTTTATATTCACCACGACATTTTTCATCATCATGAAACAAGGTTAAGGAACATATACCTATCAAGATTATTGATTTTCAGTAACTATCGTTACTCCTCTATTAATTTTGTGATTGGCCGATTTACTGCTACGTCATTACAATACGTAATACAATTATTACTACGGCCAATCACAAAATTACACATATATTTTTATATTGTCATTCCATGGTCCACCAATAGTCATATCAGAAAACAAGAATTTCCAACTGCATATTCATATAAAAGGCTCCAACTAAAATATATCGTTACAACATCAAGAAATTTATTACTTTGTTGATTTTTTTATTTTCTTTTTCTCAAACTCCACCTTTAATGTTATGTCAGTTTGCTTCGTTATAAATTTCAAGCATAGAGGTTATCGGGATTAAAAATTAATTTGTTATTATCACACCATGTTCTATGCTGAGAGCTAGCTAATTTAACTTTGTATAATAAATCATCATGTGTATCTGAACAAACAGTGATAGAGCTATCATTTGCATATAATAGCACTTTGCCCGAATCTATGTGTACAGTTGAGGTTATTAATATGCAATAAAATATTAGTGGACCACGTACGGGACATTTCCCACAGGGCTCTATACATAAACATAGACTTTCTACATAAACATTTGAACTATTTTATAATGTTAATCATTTATTGTATGTTACACAATTTTTTTCTTCTGAAATGCTTCTTCTGATGCAGTTTTTAAATTATCACAATGCCATTTTGGAACTAGTGTCCCCAATACAATAGTCAACAAATGGTTTTTGTAGTCGTTACCGTAAAGCAAATATGCTATATTATAACATTCACCAATATTTAACAAATTTCCGAAACAGAAACTGATAAGTGAACAAACCTTTTTTTTTTAATTTATGGGTTGCATTCTCAGGGCTTTCTCTATCCTTTATTGTTTATTTTATATATCTGCTACATGTAATTCTTACAAAAGGTTTTTTATCTACCTGCTTCATATTAATCAAAGCAAACGTTTGCAGAAATAATTTCATTAGATATTTTTTGTAGGTAGAAGTAGAATCGATTGTCATATATTTAGATGTGCTGTTCTTGAAACTACACATCCTTTCTATGCCATCGCATGAATAACTAAACAGCAGCGCCGTTTGAACGAAAAGAAAAAATACTGAAGAATTCAACCAAATAATAAGGGATATCTCTGTTCTCTTAGAAAACTATTTGAAATAAACTGTGTAAACACTACGAACTTTTACTTCAATTCTTTGTATTATTTTTAACCACATAAGTTTAAAAGCATATCATTTAGCAACTTAAATGCTTATTTGATATTTGATATTTATTTATTTGTACAGCAACCCTTAAAAATTCAGTACAATAAAATTTACCATAGAACATGCTGAATTATACCTCCTGTACAAATACATGAAACTGCTGACCTTAAGATTTACTTGCTGACTCAGGTCCCCTGGCCATAAGCCTTTGTTTTTCCTGATCAGCTTGACCTTCGCTTCTTTTGCCCTAATCCACTTTTCTCTTATCCTGTATAAGAAATCTCTTATACATCTATTTTTCTTTTCTCCCATCCCTGTTAGCATGCGTACTGCCAATATCTCTTTACTTACACTGTCCCATTTCTTACCACATATTTTTCTCCTGTAATATGTTAGCTCCTTATATTCTATTAGGTAGAGAAAAGTGCTTTCTTCATCTCCACAAAATTCACATATTCCTACCTCATTACTTCTCAACCCTTTTAAGTATAATGTTCCTACTCTCATCCATGCTATGCCTTCTCTTCCAGTTTTGCCACATTGATCTATATATTTTTCCCTACCCCATTCTGTCTTTAATTGCTTATAAAATTTCAAAGATTTCCTTTCTTCTATACTTTCCCATATCTCTTGTCTATATATGTCTTGTAGTCTAGTTCTCACTTCCTTCCAAAAACCGTTATAATTTGTCTCTTATGCTCTCCATAGATCTCCCATGCCTATCTTTAATATCATTCTTTCCAATTCCGACCACCAACTATTTGTATTTTTAATGCTTTTCTGTTGCTTCATGCACAGATCCAATAATTCTCCTTGCTGCCTTTTAATACACTTATACCAGAATTTCAATATTCTCTCTATTATTATTCCCCTCCTTTTTGTATTACCTAGCTCTAGTAATGTGAGGCGGTCCTTGCCCGTTAGGTACCTCGTTGAGCCCTCCCGGTACTCAACACCTCATATGAGAAGATATGTGATGGATGAGGATTACGAATGGGAGGTTTCCAACAGGTCGGGGATTTTCTCAGGGTAGATCTGCATGAATTATCTCTTTTGAGTTTCAGGGGGTGGGTGCGTCCGGACAGGGTATGAGTATTATCATATAGAAGACACCACGACCGTTGAATGTCAAGTTTATAGATATACTTAGTCCTCTCCACTCGTCACCGTTATCTTGATGTTATGTATGTATCTGTGTACGCATTGTTTGTGAACGTCGAGGGCATTACTTCGTGCCTTCGCGAACACGGACTTTGATGAATTTTCAGTACTTGTGGCCCCCTTCACTCGCCGGAACAGAGTATTCGCGAACACGGACTTTGATGAATTTTCATTACTTGTGGACCCCTTCACTCGCCGAAACAGAGTATTCGCGAACACGGAATTTGATGAATTTTCATTACTTGTGGACCCCTTCACTCGCCGAAACAGAGTATTCGCGAACACGGACTTTGATGAATTTTCATTACTTGTGGACCCCTTCACTCGCCGAAACAGAGTATTCGCGAACACGGACTTTGATGAATTTTCATTACCTGTGGACCCCTTCACTCGCCGAAACAGAGTGATTTTCCTAGTAAAGATCAAACGTCGCCATTGCGCAAATTTCCCCTTCCTTTCGCCAAACTTTGGACACTTTAGAGGTCATGTGACCTGTCACTTGTTTCTGATAGGTTGTGTTTCATCCCTACTCTTTAAATCTAAAAGCAATTTCTCGTGTCTGAAACGTGTATTCTATGCGATTTTCACTTTCCCACAGTCAAGCTAATTAATGCATAAACATGTTTAAAACTGTGTAACTTAAATCCCGGTGTCTATTCTATCATCACGTAGCATGTGCAGGCCAAGGCATGGCTGGGGACGAGGGTCTAACCTTGGACAATGCCACCTTTTTCGGCAAGCAACACAATGAAAGTACCTGTGAGGAAGGTGTTCATTCACCTCGCTATTTGGGTTCTCGTGCTTTCGATAATATTGTGACTTTGTGGGTTCGTGAAATGAAAAGTCCAATTTCACCACTCAAAAATGTTCTTTATTTCCACCGACTTACAGTTAAACACTTGCCAATTACATAAAATTACGTAATGCACACAATTACGATTCACCAGTTCGTCCGTTACAATTGCACTCGTAATTACGTACGGTCTTCTCACTAGCACTGCGTCCTTACACCAAGAACTGACTGACCAAACCAACAACTGACTGACTCCGTCTGTCTGTAACCCTCTTTATATCGGAATATCGCCGGTTTCTCGTGTTTACAGGATTGTTCTAGTAACAGAAAGATCGAGAAACAGGTGTAGAGAAAACAGGCGACACAGTCATGTTTTTTCCCTGACCACAGTCTGTCACCACCACAAGACAAACGAGGAGGAGGTGTGGCTAACCGAACCTCCCCTACCTTCCGCTGCCAGCTGCTTTCACAGGGTGTTCTAGCGCTCCCGTTACACTGCTCCCTCCTCAAAGCTGTTCGCCTCGAACAGCCCCATCGTAGCGTGCGAGGCGGTCCAGGTGTACCACCAGCATCTGCTCGGAGTCTCAGCCAGAAGTAGCGCTGCCGTAGTTTGTGAATCATTCGGTTCGCTCCCAGGTGTCCTCCTGAAGTACCGGCGTGCACTTCCTCCAAGACTTCCGGGACCTTGCTCCGGGGAAGTACCAACTGTTCTCTCTGCGCCTTCCCATCGGGTGACTCCCATACCCGGAACAGCACGCCTTCTCTGGTCTTCAACGAGTCCCATTGGGCCCAGTGCGACTTGTAGGTGGCGCTCCTCGGTGCGATTTCCTCCCAGGTCGGTCTCGTCCCTGCGTCCACTTCCCTCAAGAGTGGCCCCAAGTCTGCGTCCGCCAGCTGCTCCCTCCTCAGGCCTGCGCTATCCCAGCCTTCAGCAGGCACTGCCACAACTACTCGGACTGCTGCGGCACGCTCCTCCTCTTCCACTCTTGTGCGCTCGTGGCCGTCCTGGATCTGCGATAGGAAACCTCCAATGCAATGGTCGCTGGCGTCGGTGTCCACAATGAAGGCGCCACCCGGTTGTGGGAAACCCAAAATTGAAGCACTGCACAGGGTCCCCTTCGGGTGCTGGAAAGCGTCTTCGGCGTCCTCCGTCCACACATAAGGCCGGTTTTCCTCCGTCAGGCGGGTGAGGGGTTTTGCGATGTTGTCGGCCTTTTCCTCTAAATCATTAAGGCGGTCGTCTACTTGACCCTTCCGCTTGCCCAGGTTCGTGACGTCATCCCTCACGCCGGCCAACCGTTCCTCAAACTTTGCGGCGAGAGCCTCGTTCGCCGCCTTCATTTCCGTGGCCAGACTGCCGTTCGCTGCTCTCATTTCTGTGGTTAACTCGGCCTTCATTTCTTCCATCTTCTCGGTGATGTTGTCGTTGGCCGTCTTCATTTGTTTCAGTTCCGCGGTGATGTTGTCGTTGGCCGTCTTCATTTGTTTCAGTTCCGCGGTGATGTTGTCGTTGGCCGTCTTCACTTGTTTCAATTCTGCGGTGATGTTGTTACTTGCCGCTTCTGTTTTTGTTATTAACTCGTTCATCTTCGCCAAAAGCATTTCCACTGCGGATTCAATGGCTGTAATGTTCGGTGCTGTTGTCTTCCCGCTTCCTGACACCAGTGTGACTTTGTGGGTTCGTGAAATGAAAAGTCCAATTTCACCACTCAAAAATGTTCTTTATTTCCACCGACTTACAGTTAAACACTTGCCAATTACATAAAATTACGTAATGCACACAATTACGATTCACCAGTTCGTCCGTTACAATTGCACTCGTAATTACGTACGGTCTTCTCACTAGCACTGCGTCCTTACACCAAGAACTGACTGACCAAACCAACAACTGACTGACTCCGTCTGTCTGTAACCCTCTTTATATCGGAATATCGCCGGTTTCTCGTGTTTACAGGATTGTTCTAGTAACAGAAAGATCGAGAAACAGGTGTAGAGAAAACAGGCGACACAGTCATGTTTTTTCCCTGACCACAGTCTGTCACCACCACAAGACAAACGAGGAGGAGGTGTGGCTAACCGAACCTCCCCTACCTTCCGCTGCCAGCTGCTTTCACAGGGTGTTCTAGCGCTCCCGTTACAATATATATCGGGATTGCCTGTTTAGTATCTGCACTTGTATATTTAATCATTTTCCTCTATATTTATTATAACTTTGTTTAATTCATATTGTGGTATCTATACGCCCTTAATTATGCATGTAATAAGACTTACGGGGTTATTATGACAATGTTATCCCTAACAGGGACGGTATGAAATGCCACCTCTCTTGGTGCCGATTTTGGCAGCCCTAGTAGTTCTTTGCAAAACAATCCATACATCTGGTCTAATTGTGTTTCTATCTCTGATGTGCTCCATACCTCTACTGCTAAATGCTTATTTGCAATCCTAGATACCTGTAAAAATGCCGTAAAATAATAAATGAGTATGTAATTTAAAATGAAAAATCATTCAACAGGGACCTCAAGAATCGTATACTACTACATATCATCATATAACAATTTAATAAATTTGCTAAGGTATTAACATTAGGTATTAGCGAGATACAATAATTCTTGAGGATAAGGATTGGTCCTCTGATTTTCATGATTACTACTGTTTATTCAAGCCATAATTTACCCAAAACTGGTGTAATTTGGATGGGTGTATTTTCCCGCCATCCATTGAATGATATCTTTCCAAGGTTTTAATTTTTCTTAAAATAAGATCTTTTGGTTCATAAATGGCATCTCTTTTTAGCGTCCACCTCTTCAGACCGCCAATAGTAGGTTCAAGGATCACTCTACCATATATGTCTTGCAAGTAATGATGTCGACCTTCCTGCAGCTATTACTACTGCAACTCAAGCACTTCCTCGTGCTCCTCCAAATCTTTTTCTTTCATGCCAGTTGCATTCAATCTACTGAACTTATATCAGCTGTCTCGCATTTCTCTGTACGGGCAAGCAGCTAGAATCTCCAAGTGTTTTATGCTCTCCTAGTCAACGGTGGCACAGTATGTTCTGGAACCTCCCTAGAAAGAAGCATTCAGATAAAAGTCAAAAGTATTTTTTAAATTTCTAGGAATGTATTGAATATTATTGAATTAAATCAATGTAAATGTGTTTGATATATGCAACCAATATACCAGTGTAACAATTTAAGTAAACTAATCTCTACTTGTGATGATGATATGTATAAGGACGCTCAACTGCAGAGGTTATCAGCGCCCTTTAAAGAATGAGTCATGGCAAAAGCCAGATATAAACGTTTCTAAAACTGTATAAAAGTGTAAATAAACTTACAAAAAATACATGCACATAACAGGCTACAAAAACAAAAAGAAATGTAAATCTAAACAGCCAAAAACTCTCTTCACTAAATCCTAAAGTCTAATCTAGAAAAGATTATAAAAGCCTTCTCCACTACTTTGTTATCATCCGCCAGCATAGGCCGCGCCATGGCTCAGTGCTTAGACCGCTTGGCTCTCACCAAGGTGGCCCGGGTTCGATCCCAGGCGACCGCAAAGTGAGATTTGAGGTGGACAACACGGCGCTGGAGCGGGTTTTCTCCGGGATCTCCTGTTTCCTCCGCCATCTCATTCCACCGGTGCTCCATCTTCATATCATGTATCACCAGTGTCATCGCCTGCGGGTGGGTTGGTCTCGAGGGGGCAGTGTGTTCCCGATACCCACGGGAAATTGGGTACCTCCGGCCAGGCTACGGCCCCCGGAGAGGGTATAGGGTTGCCTCGTAAGTCCCGGTACTAGCCTGCAGAGCTAGTAGCTGGTGTGCTAGATCACCGGCGGCCCTACCCAGGTTATTTGGTAGCCGGTCCATTTTGGACCGGCGCGTCAGTGGCGTATCCAATTTCGTCCTGTCTGCCGTGTGAAGCGGGGGGGGGCAGTTTATAAAACAGGTACTGTCCTATGTAAGAAACCCGAGAGGCCCGGGTTCTGGTCCCACGGGTTCAGGACTGATGGGAGTAGATCCTCGCACTTATTGTCATCGCCTGCGGTGCCGTATGTAGTAAAAGCGGGCGTTAAACACTACACACACACACACACACACACACACACACACACACACACACACACACACACACACACACCGCCAGAATTTCTGCAAAGCTGGCCGGCACCTACAGAGACGTCCTAAGGTGTGCTAGGCAAAAACACTCTAACGTCGGACAGATAACGCTTCGTTGCAAAACGGACACAGTGGAGCAGGCTCCTTTCTAAAGAGAAAAATATGAGTAAAAAAGCAGTGCCCAATACGCAACCGAGCCAAACTCACTTCCTCGCGACGAGAGCAACGACAAGAGGTAACCCAGAGAATCGGAAGTTCTTTCACAGATCTAAGCTTATTGCTGCGGAGAGCGGACCACTCTTCCTGCCAGCAGGTTTGCACAGCTCTCCGCAATACGGCCCTAAAATCCTCCGATGTCGCAGATGGTACTCAAACCCTGGGCTTCATGGTAGCCGTCTTGGCTGCTGAATCCGCCATTTCATTCCCCCGCAAGCCTGCGTGACCAGGGATCCATGCACACATCACGCTAACGCCGGAAGCGTGTAAAACGTGGAGGGCATCCTGGATACGTTGCACAATAGGCTGGTAGTTGTACGGCTGCCGTAGGCTTTGAAGCGCACTGAGGGAATCACTCAAGATTAAGCAGTCCCCCAACTTTCGTCGACGTTATCTCTACTTGTCAAATAAGGTACATGTGTCTAAAATAAAGCAATGCTCCAAAACTTAACTGCGAATATAGTGTTTGCAATGCATTTGTGCAAAGCCAGATATCCTTATCGATTACTTATACTTGTCCTTGGTTAGATTAGTTTCCTTCTGGCTCAGAATTGACACAATATTCTTTGGATAGAAGTGTGTGTAAACAAACGGTTGAAAGATTCGCTGTTGTTCTCTATGAACAATAGAACCAAGAATCCGGCCTCTTTTTTGCACTAGCGTTTATATTTAGTGACTTCGCAAAAATAAACCATTTCATTCGGAAATGGCCAATCTTGCCATTAATATAGTTTAGTAATAAAAAAATAACTATATTTTAGGAAGAAGTAATATCATTATCAGTGGCGAGGAGTGACTTTCAAAGCGAGAGAGGTTCCACATGATAATTTTCATTAAAATAAAAGAACTAAATCTACTCTTCAGTACTCTTTCTATTGTGCAGTCGCACGTACGCTCTTCTTGCATTGCAAGACTGGCCACTCTATAAGCAGTATGATACTTCTCTTCTCCACTCAGACGTTTCAATTTTTCCTAGAGCTGGCCCACACCACGTGAAATATCAGCCTAAAAGGGAGAAAGCATTCAATTTACACACCTTTACTAATAACTTAAACCTTCACAAAATTGTCCTATTTGTCACAACTAAATACCAATTACGTAAAATACGAGGGCTGTTCAATAAAGAATGATCATAATTTTTTACGGTCATAATTTTTTACTAAAATTTAATCGTGTTATATTCTGTTAACTTATTATGAAACAAACACGCCGTAGCAGTTTCATTGGTTCCCGCCTGTGAGAACCAGGTAAGTTCAGACATATTCAGTAACGCCTGCCACTGCAATGGAGGTAACATGCAGTTAAAGCTGATATTAGAGGAAGATCCGGAGTTTCTTTCAAACGTAATCAGTGCTGATGAAACTTAGCTACATCATTTTGATCCTGAGAGCAAACAGCAAAGCTCAGTGTGGAAATCTCGTTCATCACCAATCCCCCAAAAGAGCAAAAGTGGTTGCTTCTGCTGGGAAAGTTATGGTCATCTCATTCTTTGATATTCATGGAATGGTTTATAAGCATGTTGTACCTGCACAGACATCAGTAACTGGACAATACTACAGGGATGTCCTGAAAACATTGCAAGTCTATATCAGGCGTAAAGGACCACATTTCCGTGAAGCAGGCTGGATACTGCACCACAGTAATGCGCGGCCGCATATTGGCAATGTTGTTGCTGAATATCTTGCAAAGATCAACGTGAAGTGCATCCCTCACCCTCCCTATAGTCCAGATTTGGCCACATGTGACTTTTTCTATTTCTTAACTTGAAGAAACGCCTTCGTGGGAGGCATTATCCATCGTCAGAAGCAGTAGTGAATGCTGCGGAGGCGATTTTGAAGGATATCTCAAAAATGGTTTCCAGCATGTCTTTGAAGACTGGCAGAAATGCTGGGATAAGTGCATCGCATTCAGGGGAGACTATTTTGAGAAGGGCCATCAAAATTATGAGGATGAGTAAAGGTACGTTGTCAAAAAAAAAAGGATTGTGATCATTCTTTATTGAACAGCCCTCGTACTGTCACTGAAATATATTTATATTTTATTTAAAAGACAGAAATAAACTTTTCTTCACACACTACAGAGACTTAACGTGAAAAAAAATCTGTAAGTGCCTCCAGAAATATTCAGTACTGAATCATCTCGTGGAACTGGTCACTCCATAGCAACGCGGATATTCGCGGATAAATTTTGAAAATTTATTCAGAGCAAATAAAATATTTTTGGTATGAATGTTCTTGTTTTCCTACCTTTTCTCTTGAAATTTATGGGGAAGCGGCGCTTCCAGTACTTTATTGAACGCTTCGCCACTGATCATTAGGGAATGTACCAGTGGACACAACAACATGCACAGACACGTGGAGTTGTTTCTTATTGCTTCAGGGACTTCACTTAAAGTATGATCCAAAGAGTCATTTCTAAATGAGAAAGTATACCTATGTTAATAACTAACAAGGATTTTTTTTTTTCAGAACCTAGCAGAGGTAAAGATATCTTGATACCCACTCAAACCACTCTAGATGTATTTTTCGTATCACTATGGCTCCTAAAATACATTTTCAAAATAGATTATCTCTCCAGTATCAACGTTCATTTTCACCAAGCTGCTCGAGTGCAAAGGATCAAATTTTCTGCAAGATTCGCCATTAGTGTGCATTAAACTTGCGCCTAATGTATAACATTAACAGTAAGAATTGTAGCAGCTGAACAAATGACTTTGACAGTTCATCAAATAGCTTTCAACTTCACCGAACAGCAGATCTTACAACTAATTTGATTTCTCAAACTGTACATATGAATTTGACATCATCGAGGTGACCATTGTAACGTTCTCAATGAAATAAAACAGTTAAACTAAAGGTTGCTTTTAATTCTATTCGGTCAGTTCTCTTTTTAGCTGTCAGAAACTTTTCCGTACTCTTTAAAGGGGAGAGATATTCAAGGAAAATGTTTGTGCTCTGAAGTGAAGAGAGATAAAAATAGTTGGCATTACTGCCGGATTTAATTTTTATCCTGCAAAAGATAAAAAAATTACATGGCAGAACTATTATGGTTGAAATAAGTTGAATTAGCACGCCACGTTGCTCATAAGAGTCAGTGACGAGAGGTGTGCAAAATCGCAAAATCTCTTTCGAAACTATGTTCAACATGGGCACAACCTCCTTAACCACTTAAGACTTTTATCCTCCTATGAACAAGAATATGGTAATATATTATAAAATGTGTGTTGTGTAAGTGTGTATAAAATGTGTATACAAGAGAGAGAAAGATATGCTCTACATTTAAGAAAATCGCTCTATTTTTCGGTAAATATAGTTGTTGCTGTGAATGACACAATATTTATCATCGTGGTTACTGTGTATCATTGTGTATTTTGAATGTTGTGGTAATCTGCCCTCCACATGAAGGTTTGTGTAATTATGATGATTAATACACTGTATAAATTACTGTACGTATCTCACTGGATAAAATAATAATTCTGAAGTGATGTGTATTCTTTTGGTTTATACACATACCTCTAAAAAAGATACCAATTCCTTTATTGCTATTTTCTCTCTAATAATTTACCTCCTTTCTTACAGTACATCGGATGCATTCCCTAACACTCCTTAATACACGAAATGAATGTTCTTTATACTTTCTCCACCCGATAATCTCGAATGATTCTCCACATTATGTCGATACTATGTCGACAGGGAAAGCCGGCCGCTGCGGTCGTATGTTGACATATAGTCGACAACGTTCGGAGGGTGTTTACAAGGAATTTTTTTCAATGAACTGCGAAGATTTTTTCCCAGAGGGCGGCACGAACTATTAGTACAGACTAGTGCGTCCGTTCTGATGTGCCCTCTAGTGAGTAAATTTCAATTCATAGTGTTTCTAGAGGAAATAGAAAATAGTTGTTTTTGAACTTCATCATGGCCTCAACAAGTGTTACACCTGTGCGTGTTAAACGTGTTTATAGAGTATCAAATCCTGAAGATGATGGAGCTTTATGGCATCTTCTACAGGAAGTGCTAAATGATAACAGTGATGACGATTTGGATTTTGCGGAAGAAGCTGAAATTGAGAGTTCTGCTTCAAGTAGCGCGTCCAGTGACTGTGAGGACAACAACGGGCTAAGTGCAGTTGGTACCGGTGTTCGCGATAGCCAGGCCGACGGAGATGGGTGGTATGCAGTAAACGCAAATGACTTAACGCCAGTAAAGCATAACTTTAGCAAAAATTCAGGCCCTAAGGTAAATTTGAGTTATGATGCTACTCCATATGACTATTTTTCTTTGCTTTTCGATGATGAACTAATTAGTGAAATAGTTGCCGAAACAAATAGATATGCCGAAGAAAAAATCTCAAAAAATAGAAATGAGCCCTCGTTCTATTTAGCTGAAATGGAGCACTGTTACTTTAAGCGAAATGAAAGCCTTTTTGGGCAAGATAACTAATATGGGTATGGTACCATTGCCAGAAATAAAAGATTACTTTTCTTCAGACTGGAAGACTGAAATAAAATTTCTTCGTGATGTAATGGCTAGGGATCGTTTCTTACAAATATTTTGGATGCTTTACGTGGGAAATGATTACAGTAAGTGAAACAAATGCAGTACTGAGGCGGACTAGAAAAGTTCATGGAGTTGTTGAACATATAGAAAAAAAAAATCCAGCAGCATTTTTTAACTGGTCAAAACATTGCCATAGATGAATCTACTGCTGGTTTTAAAGGACGTATAATTTTTAAAACATATAACCCTAAGAAGCCTACAAAGTGGGGACTTCGTTTGTTTGTTTTAGCTGACAGTGCAACGGGCTATATTCATAGTACTATCCCATATTATGGCAAAATTACCCCCGATGTATGTAGTTTACCCTTTGAAAATAAAAGTTTCACAACCAGGATTGTGTTGTCTCTAATGTCACGCCTTCAGAAATGTACAAATGACATAACAGGGTATCATTTATTCACATATCGTTATTACAGTAGTGTTGATCTGGCACAAGAACTTTATCAGCGCCAATGTCATGCAACAGGCACAATAATTGCTGGCAGAGCTGGGAACCCACGACGTTAGGCAAGGAGCCTTCAAGAAGTTGAAGAGTGGGGATGTGTCTGGTTTTCGTAAAATTGAAGTTCTCATTTTAGGGTGGAAAGATAAAAGACCCGTTATTATGATTTCCAACTATCACGACACTTCGATGGAGAAGGTTGGCACAATACAAAAAGGAGGACTAGAAAAAGAAATAATGAAACCACTTTGTGTGTTAAATTACACTAAGAACATGGGCGGGGTTGACCGAAATGACTATTACTGTGCAACGTATGCATTTTTACGAAAATCTTTTAAATGGTGGAGAAAACTGTTCTTTTGGTGTCTTGAAGTGAGCATCGTAAATTCGTATATCCTTTACAGCTGCCATAAACAAAATATGCAATCCAGCAACAAGATAACGAGCCAACTTCAGTTTCGCCGATCTCTAGTTCAAAGTTTAGTAGGGAATATTAGAAATCCAATGAAGAGATGTCACCCCGGTACGGCGGAAACAGAAGAACGACTAAACCAGACCAATCATTTCATATACCATTTTGAAAATAAGAAACACAAAGACTGTATTGTCTGCAGCAACAGGAAGATAAAAGGAGCAAGAAAGGAAACATATTATTACTGCAAAACATGTTCCAACCAGCCTGCTTTGTGTCCTGGCGAATGTTTCGAACGATATCATACATTACAAGAATATAAACGCAACTAAGGTAGTTCGTCATTTCCTCAGCTCCTTTACGTATTTATCTTCCATATTTAGTGTTCACGTACATTAAAAAAAGTGAACCATTTATGTAAGTGTAAATATGCATACATTTAAATTGACCAAATATTACAGTGTATACATACAAAAACTTTGGTTCTTCAAGGATTGTTTTTGTACATTTACAAATGTGCAACTTATATACTTTTAGATATGGACATAAATGAGTTAAACATTACAGTGCAGTGACAAACAATTCTGGATTTTCTAAGGATATCGCCGAGCACCATTTGCCTCAGAAACATGTGAGTACAATTTTATCTTAGTTTCTGTTAATATTTACGCATGTGTTAAAAACTGCATGAGAGTTACCGCATTGTATGTTTCTTCCGTCTACCTGGCTCTCAGGGATGCAAGGTCAGCCCACTTAGGTCCTTATTGCACAAACATTTCCCTTAGAAATCCCTCGCACAGGAATGTGGAAATCCCTACGACCAGCTGGCGAAAATTTTTACCAGCGTATTCGACCGGTAAGGGTTAAAACACAATTAAAATACGTTTTTATGGAAGCAAGACGTAGTGGCGGTAGGATTAGAGGTGGACCAAGGAATCATGGCCCGAAGCAAAGATCAGCTTGCGGTTGGGGTGTCAGTCACTTTGCATAGTCAAGGTAGATAATTTGGCTGTTCTCTTAGAGAATTCTTCCGACAGGAAGACAAAGAGTTTGCTCCTTATCCATGAACAGATTATTTCTTTCATCCAAAAGCGGCAGTCGCATGTCAGTAGATATGCTTGCACGTAAAAGAATTTCTGTGGGCCAAAATTCCGGCATATCGACGGCATTGATATGACCATGTCAATTGACAAAGTCGTTAATGATAGTATATTTGCGATACTAATGTGGCAAACACTTAATACGGAACGAGGAAAAGTTTGAAAAAACGAGCCGCTTGCACCGAGTTTTTTCAGTTCTCGAGATTCCATCATGTGCTTACCACAAGTGTGCTGCACATTTTTGCACTATGTATATTTATATCAATCTTAATTTTATTAGTTAAGATATTAGCTGAAATATTAATATATATAACTGAAGACAAATGTTAGATTTTAGAACGTGCATCGTCTATATGTGCTTCTATGGAGAAATACTTACCGCACTATTGCAGGAATTCAACTTAAAATGCATAGTAACAATAACGGTATGTGTGAAATATCAGTTACATAGTGCAGAAATTATTTAAAAGAACTCACTTGTGAAGCCTACAACGCAGTGAATGTGTGAACAACTTATTTTTGTTTTTAAAGTAGGCTAAATACAGATTAACTGTGCATGTTTTTGTTTGAGGTGAGATAAATCGGACCCTTATTTATGTTTCGAGTGTTGAGAGAATAAAGAAAGGGGATCTGCTGGGCAACATTCCAAGCACCCACGTCGAGCAACTGACGACCTTCAAGTATCTTCTTTTAAAAATCAGACTTTACCCTCTCAACACACGAAATATAATCAAGCGTTCGAGGTTATCACATCTCAACAAAAGCAGGCATATTTAATTTGTATTAGCCTACTTTAAGAACAAAAATAAGTTGTTCACTCATTCAAATCGTTGTAGCGTCTTCACATGTGTGCGTTCTTTTAACTACGAGGCATTTTTAAGTCAATACCGTTATGGAATTAAAAAAAAGACGTGCATAGATATCGCAATAATTTTATTTTTACATGAAAGCCTGTGCTTTAATCTACTTTTCTACATAATTTCCGTGAATATTGAGGCACTTGTCATAACGTGGCACCAGTTTTTGAATACCCTCCTCATAAAATGCTGCCGCCTGACGTGTTAAACACTGTATCACAACTGTTTTGACTTCGTTATCGTCTTGAAGACGCTGACCGCCCAGATGTTTCTTCAAGTGCAGGAACAAATGGTAGTCGCTGGGCGCCAGATCAGGGCTGTATGGAGGATGATCTAGGGTTCCCCATTGAAAAGATTTGATGAGATCTTTGGTCCGATTAGCCACATGTGGACGGGCATTGTCATGCAGCAAAACAATACCCTTACTCAACTTGCCACGTCTTTTGTTCTGGATTTAACGGCGCAGATTGTTCAATGTCTCACAATAAGACGCTGCATTGTTTGTCTCATTACGAGGCAGAAACTTCACTAGCAATACTCCTTTTCTGCCACAAAAAACTGTGCACATGATTTTCCAGGCAGAAATTGTTTGCTTAAACTTCACTTTTGTGGGTGATGAATCCATTCCATGGACTGTTTCGATTCTGGTGTGACGTAGGCCACCCATGTTTCGTCACCAGTAACAATTTGTTCTAAACAACTTCACCTTCATTGTAGTACCGCTCAGGGAAAGTCAATGCACTGCCTAAACGTTGGGTTTTGTGCAAATCCGTCAACATTTTCGGAACCCAACGTGAAAACAATTTCCGGTACTTCAAGTTCTCGGTCACAATACGATACAAAACACTACGAGATTATTGAGGAAAATAGTCGCACAATGATGAAATTGTACGTAAAGCCTCTGTTTTCTCTCACCTTTTCGTCCACTTTCTGCACCAAATCTTCAGTAACGACCGAAGGACGACCACCCCGTTCTTCATCATGCACATTTGTGCGGCCATCTTTAAATGCTCTCACCCATTTCCTCACCATTCCATCACTCATAATGTTTTGTTCGTAAACTTCACAGATCTCACAATGAATATCGATCGGTTTTACGCCTTTAGCCCTAAGAAATCGTATAACAGCCCGTACTTCACAATCGGCGGGACTCACGATTGTCGGAGGCATCTTAAACACTCATTAACCAACGTATACAATGAAGAATCAGACTCTAATGGCTTCAGTGCGTAGACAAGAGATGTACGTAACCAGCGCGCATGCGCGAAATGCCGACCGTAGCGCTGCGGCGGCGGAATCGCAAAACGGTACTGACTTAAAAAACATGCCTGGTAACTTCTGTACTATGTAACTAATATTCCATACATACCGTTATTGTTGCTATGCATTGTAAGTTGACATTCCCGCTCTGGTGCGGTATTTCTCCATAGCAACACGTATAGGCGATGCACGTTCTAAAATCATTCATCTTCGATTATATTTATTAATATTTCAGCTAATATGTTAATTACTGAAATTCAGATTGATATAAATACATGTAGTGCCAAAATAGTATGCAATACACATGTGGTAAGCACATAATGGACTCTCGGAAATTGAAAAAACTCGACGCAAGCGCCTCGTTTTTTCAAACCTTTCCTCGTTCCGTATAAAGTACTTCCCACGTTAGTATCACAATATACTATTATTAACGAATTTGTCAATTCCATGTTCATATCAACGCCGCCGATATACTGGAATTTTGACCCACAAGAATTCTTTTACATGCAAGCATATCTACTGACATGGGGCTGTCGCCTTTGGTTAAAAGAAATAAGCTGTTCATTGATAAGGAGCAAACGCTCGTCTTCCTGTTCAAAGAATTCCCTAAGAAAACAGCAAATTCTCTACCTAGATAATATGCAATGTAATACCTCGACCGTACGCTGATCTTTGCCTTGAGCCATGAATCCTCCGTCTACCTCTAATCCTACCGCCACTAATCTTGCTTCCATAACAACGTACTTTAATTGTGTTTTCACAAAGTAGGCTAACAATACAAAACGCAACTGAACACAAGCAGGCTCGGTTTTCCGCATACAACTAGTGATAACTGGCCTGAGGAGTACATGATTCACCAGTGTAACAAATCTGGCAACCTTTGTTTACGTTTCCATAGCAACGAAATTCCTCTCTTACCCTTCGCGTACCTTTCTTGATGACCTCCACGTATCTTCTTTTAAAAATCAGGCTGTAACTTCACTTTACAAAAGCACCCTTCTCACTATGATATTCAAGCAGTAGGAGGAAGGATAGACAGTCTCTACCTGCTCGAAGGTCAATGTCACTTCTCCATACTTCCGCTACCAATTTAACCACAGCCGTATGCGACCGAGCACGCTGCGGAGACTCATTTGAGACACTTGTTAGATTAAGTATTACATTTGACATAAAAATATGATGTCCAGATTTTTAACGAAATCACATTGTGAAGTCTCTGAACATAAAAATGGGTACTTTAGTACAAGTCCTGTGCCGTGGCGTAGCGGGCTAAGGCAGCATGCCTTGGTCCCTGGCCACGGAAAGCGACCCGGGTTCGACCCCACCCATGGAATGCGGATTTTAGGTCCCGGGTATAGGACTGGTGCCCACTCAGCAGCGTGAGGAAAGTGAGGAGCTTTACGCTAGGTAAGCGGCCCTGTCACGGAAACCAACATTCGGGCTGGGGGATGCCGAGATGCTGACCACATCTCCCCGTATCGGTTGGATGATCGTCCACCTCTGCCGTGCGTAAGTGGGGCGTGAGGCCGACAGTCGGGTTGGTAGGCCTTGGCCCTTAAAGGGCTGTCGTGCCATGGGTTGATTATTATTATTATTATTATTATTATTATTATTATTATTATTATTATTATTATTATTATTATTATTATTATTATTATTATTATCATCATTATTATTATTATTATTATAATCATTAGTATGATCATTATTATTATCATTATTGTTATCATTATTATTATCATCATTATTATTATCATTAATGTCATTATTATTATAATCATTATTATTATAATCATCATCATTATTATAATCATCATTATGATAATCATCATCATTATGATAATCATCATCATTATGATAATCATCTTCATTATCATCATCATTATCATCATCATCATTATCATTATTATTATTATTATTATTATTTATTAATTATTGTCATTATCATTATTATTTAGTTTAGAAAAACTGGAGTGGCTGTGAATACCTTAACTCAAAAACAAACGTCTGTTGAAAAGCAAATTTGGCATTTACATTCGACAACTGGCGAGGATATGACATAAAAAATTTTTAATAAAATACTCTTAAATATTAAAAGCAGAAGCATTATTAACAGTGAAGTATTCTTCATATTTAAGTTTGAATTTATTAGTCACTATGTTTACACTCAGTCTTCACTTACTTGTTGTATAATTGAAACGTTTTCAAGATCATTCGATCTCATCCTCAGCTGTTTGGTGACTAAATGAACCATAGAATTGGATATTTGGGAAAAAATATTCATAAACAAAAACCGTGATAAAGTTATAAATTTTGAAATCCCGGCATTAAATGAAGTATTAAAACTTAGTGCCCCTAACACCAGATGGCAGAGTGATCGGAGCTCCGTAGTAGTGGAAGAAGAGGGAGGTTCATTTAGTCACCAAACAGCTGAGGATGAGATCGAATGATCTTGAAAACGTTTCAATTATACAACAACAAGTAAGTGAAGACTGAGTGTAAACATAGTGACTCATAAATTCAAACTTAAATAAAAATACTCTTAATCTGAACCACCCTTTGTAGAAAAAAGGTTTCAAAAATTTACATTTTATAAGGACAAAAAGAGGTTCTATGTGCATTTGATTAAAATACTGTATATTAATATAGCGCACGAAAGGCCCCTTTAAGTCCTCTTTTTTCTGAATGAGTTTTCCATTACTGTAAATTGTAATAAATGAATAAAATCTTTCTATATAAAAAGTATATCTCGTTAAAGGACATAATTTACGTCAAATACAAAACTTTCCAAACAAAGTTCTATTATTGATGCACCATGGTACATCAGGAATGACAATATCAATAGGGATTTAGAAATGGACACCATCAGTGAAGAAATAAGAACCATAGCAATGAAGCGCAAAAAGGGTCTTCACAGCCATTCAAGCCCTATTGTGCTTCAGTTACCGCATGCCAGTGACATATCAAGAAGATTAAAAAGGAAAAAGCCTAAAGACTTAGGGCAGTAATGTGCGTTTTGCAGAATTTATTCATTGGAAGCCAAACAGTGACTTATTTATCATAGTGAAGCTAATAGGTAAGTTCATCTATTTAGTTGTAGTATGAATTTAGTGCACTTTGAACTAATTAAAAAAATACCTTTTTGTGGAATTAACCATTTCCGATATATTCCTCTTTACTAGTTTTCATTTTAAAAGAGTTATACTTTTCTTAAATGAAAAATCCTTATTCGTTTTCTTTTCTATCTTTACCTTGCAAAGAGAACGGAATTTAAAGGCGAACATATAAATGTGCTTATCGCATAACGTTTACTCTCAATCTGCTTATCTACAAGAAGATATACAATAAACAAGTTCTGTAAACTCGGTTAACGTGAACTAGATAGGTGAATAAGCATTTAAAGGAATACTTTCGGCAAGAATGAGTAGAGAAAGTTATGTGTGTGCAGAACATCTAATGTTATGCGTTTAAAGGGATGCAGCACCGAAAACCCCAAATCCAGCAATTTTCAACCAATCTTGCTGAAATGTTTACCCCTTAGTTCTGATGCATAGTGGAAACAGGATTCAAAATTTGGTTCTTATATCTTTAATAGTTTTTGAGTACTTAATATATGAAATTCAAAATTTGGGCAAAATTCAAACCACTCCTCATTATGAAAATTTTCAAAATTTTAATGTTTCTATTTCTAAAAACATTTAGATAGTTATGAAGAAAATATCTATCATATGAATTTCTTATACTGCCTTTAGTTCCAGAGGGAAAAAATTAGGCATGGAGCAAACAAAAAAGCCAAAAGATTATTAAACCTTTCATTTTATAAATCAATAACTTTAAAAATATAATGCATATTAAAAATGCACATGAAAGAAACCTCTGTTTGCTTTCTAAGAACATGTGTTGAAAATGTTATAGGGACTCAATCAAAACTGCATCATGTGGAGCATTTTGAACTGCAAAATATGTTGAAGAAACTATAATTGAGTAAATCAAATTTTAAAATCCAAAACATTTTCCTTCTCAGCTACATGCCTTGAAGCAGACTAAAACCCTCTAGATAGATAAGTTGGACTTTCACATATACTCCATTATCCTCGTAAAGACTAATCAAATACTAGGATTCGTCAAATGCAGACCAATCGCTGATCTCTAAATCGATAATTGTACACCATGCACAATTAAAGCTCAGCAATCATTACATGTTCCTTTACTGTAGGATGATCAGTGAAGGCAAGCGTGAGAATCAAACAGTAACATGGCGACTGAAACTATTGGTCAGGCGACAAGAAACGAAATAAATATTTTAATTCAGCAAGCAAAACTAAAGAATACCCAAATACCATGTAAATGGAGAAGGATGGAACTCTTCCATTTCTGGACATTCTTGTTTCAAAAAACAGCAATGGTACACTGGGGCATGCTGTATATCGCAAACCTACGCACACCGATCTCTATCTGAACGCTCATAGTTTCCATCATAAGTCTCAACGTCTGGGAGTTCTCAATACACTGGCCCACAGAGCTTTATCTATCTCTGATCCCAGCCACTTAAAACAAGAATTACAGCACCTGAGACTTACTTTCCGTCAAAACGGCTACTCCGAATATGACGTTGAAGCCTCGATCACCAAAGCTAGGAAAGGAAAACCTGTAATACAGCAAGCGTCAGATAAACCTACCGCTACAGCCTGCATCCCATTTACTGGCAATTTATCCGGCAGAATCAGCAGAATTCTCGCCAAATACAACATCAGGACCATCCACAAGCCACCTCTGAAGATTAAATATCTGTTGAGAGCAATGAAAGACAAACTGGACTTCCAAGTTCCGGGAGTGTACCGCATGCCCTATGAATGTTGGACACCATATATAGGACAAACCGGAAGGACCATTGCTACTAGAATAATGGAACATGAACGAGGCATTTGTTTAATGCCTGGGCTGGCAGAGCATTGTTTTGATAATGACCTTAGAGCCAATTTTCGGGAGACGACCATCATGGCAAAATGCAACAGTTACTGGGAGCGGAGAATTAAGGAAACTTTGGCGATTTCCTCTGAAAGGAGCACGCTTAGTTGTGATGCTGGATTTCAGTTCAGCTCCTCCTGGAAACCGGCCTTAAAAATGGAATTCCGTCGATTTCAGAAGCAAAGATCAATAGAGTTTGACAATCAAGTTAAGTAGTTACATTTCTTTAACACAATTTTCTATACTCACGCCATCTTCTGACCTGGCATTTAGTTTACTGAAAACAGTCTTTTGTTCAGTAATGCGAATTTTGATAGTGCTTTGTCTTTGTTTATAGTTGTGTTATATCCAGTGTTTCATCTGTGGTTATAGGTGTAACATTTTATAAATATCCTGAAGATGTGAGAGATACACGCTCCCGAAACATTGACATATAATCATCTTTTCACCTGGCTGGCTGCCCGAGAAGAAAGTGAGCGTATTCGTCGCCAGGAAAGCTTCAGGTCTTATTTTAAATGAAGTTTATTGTTTGAACATATAGGTTATGTTACTTTATTGTTTTCTTATAATCAATCAGCGTCACCTGATGGCGTTATTTCTAAAGTTGCTTTCACCAGATCTAACTTGTGCACAGGCTGGCCGAAGTACTTGCTTATACAAGAGCAGTTTTGTAGTCAAAGACATGACTGATCATTGGTTATAGATAGGGTATAGCAAATTGTTAAAAGCAATAAAACAAGTTATTTGATTTCCTAAATCACGTAGGCCTACATTAATACATGAATGAAACTTCACAAGTCACAGCATATAAGGTTCCTGTGCACAAGAAGAAGCACACGACTGGACATTGAAGATCTGAATGTCAGACCTTCGTTCGCAAGCCAGATCAGGGCTAGGCCCTCTACTGGCAGTGGAGTGTTTTGTAAGGAAAGATAATATGCGGTAGAAGATGAGGTTGAAGTTATATATAAGCCATCTGATGTGTTATTTTATGTGCCTAGAAGCAGTCTCGGGCGTTTGTAGCACTCTCCAGGATCGATGTCGTACTCACCTAAATCGCGGATGAGGGAGTTGAAGTTGTGGGAGAGGTTTTTATAGAAGGAACGTGAAAGGGTATGGATGTAGTCTGTTATTGTGGGGATACATAGGTCACGTCGGATATCTAGATTGCGGATGTACCGAGGGGAGTCTGTGGCAGTGCGGATGAATCGGGATTGTAGAATTTCAAGGCGGTGTAGGTGAGACTTGGCTGCTACTCCCAATATTTCACTGGCATATGTGATTGCTGGCCGGAGTACTTGCTTATACAGGAGCAGTTTCGTAGGCAGAGACATCACTGATCCTCGGTTATACAGAGGGTAGAGCATACCCAGTCTCTTGCTAACTTTATTAGCTACATATGTAAGTGGTCTCTCCACGTCAATTTGATGTCGAGTAGAACACCAAGATACTTATCGTAAGTTATCCAATGGACGTCCTCACCAGCTATGTGAATTGGTGGAAGATCCGCTATTCGTCTTCGAGAGGTGATGGCATGGCTCTCTGTGGGTGGACGCGTAGGCGCCAACGTTTGATCCAGGTGGTGAGGAGGTCGGCATATTGCTGAATCCTGCGAACATACAGGTTGAGCTCTGATGATGTGGAGGTGACAGCTGTATCGTCAGCAAAGAGATACAGCGAGCAGCGTGGCAGGGATGGTAAGGTGTTGATGTATAGAAGGAAGAGAGTGGGTGCCAGGACACTACCTTGGGGAACGCCAGCTCTAATGGGATGGAATGAGGATAAGATTCCATCGTGGGAGACAGCAAAGGTTCTGTCAGTGTAGTAGGAGTGAATGGGATGAATTAAGTAGGAAGGGGTTTGGTAGGTGAGGAGACGAGAGAGTAAGCCTTCGTGCCATACGCTGTCGAATGCTCTGGTGATATCTAGTAGTGCTGAAACGAACTGCTTCCTGTTAAAGGCTGTGTAAACTTCATCAAGTGCACAAGTTAACACTGGTGAAAGCAACTTTGCTTTTACTGCTGTCAGATGACGCTGAATGATTATAAGAAAATAATAACAATAACCTCTTCATGTGATCATTATACCCAACTGTAAAGGAACATGTGATAATTGCTGAGCGATTATTGTGTATGTTTGATACAGATATTAATAAGTCAAGTTTAAAATGATGAGAGTTTTGTTTTGAATTGGTATGAGTTATAGGTGGCCATGACCGAATAATGTAGTTCACAAACAATGAAGATGAATGTTTATATCCAATCTAGATAAATGGTAACTATGATAAATTAAATAGAAAGATTAAAATTATAAAAGAAAATGGTTTTTAGGACTTTATATTTGGAAAAATCAGAAAATTATATAATTCAAAATTAATGTATTGGCCACAGGCAAAAGTGATGTAGAATATAATAATTAGTTACCATGATAATAAGGAAATAGTCAATAAGTGAAGAGGACAACATAGCACCTTTTTTGCTCTGATCGAAGTGCGAGCAGATGCGTGTATTAACCATTGCATGAACTGTGCTAATTATTCATCATCAATATAATGAAGTTTCATATAGTGCAACCTTATTTTCAGAAAACAAATGTTTGAAAAGCGAAGAAATCGAGTGTGTGTAAAGACAACAGAAATCTAAGAAAATGATTGTATTAGGATTATAATAATCAGAATAGTATGAGAGTATGTTTGATCATCGCAGATGTTGTGAATTGCAATGAGTTTAAAGTAAAGAAAAACCTGCAACTATTTTATTTTTATTTCCTTAACATTGAGTTCCACAATCCAAGTATCCGAGACCACGATCAAGAGAAGATCTCGTGCAAACCGAATCTACAAAGGACGCCACAATGAGAATATCATCGCTACAAGTACATCTTTATCCCACACCATCAATACATTTGTAGTAATACTGCTATAAATAGAACTTCGAGAACACCATCCTACCGTCTTCTCATCGTCGGCCATAATGGTGGTTGCATGTTGTACAATTATCGGTACAACTGTACTTGAAACCTAGTGCTTGATTGGTCTATACAACGATAGTGCGTATGTGCGAAATAGTCCTATAATAGAAATGAACAATGGTTCTACACACTTGGAAAAAGTATTCTCCATATACCCACCGTCTATTATTATTACAAATCCATCATAGCACCAGTAAGGGACAGAGTCACGGAATAACAAAAGGTCAAAGACTCCTTCTTCTTTAACAGTTGATTATCGGAAAACAGTACCAGTGTCATAAACCTTCCTTCAAACTTTCAAACAGTATTCCTCCATCATTTAATCTCTCGTATTCTGACAGTATTTTAATGTTGAATTTAACAGTTCTATATAAAACAATTACTTATGTCTCTAATTTTTAAAACTACAAATACAACTTGATATAATTAAGTTACTCCTTTTTATACATTTTATTGAAAAGATATTTGTACTTAAATCCAGTTCACTTATATTGTGCACATTACTGTTTGTGATTAATTAGTTAGTGCTGTCGGCATTAAATTATCGTCTCAATGACTCAATGTTCCCTCATTGTATGACTCTTTGTCCTCCCTGCATCCTCTTATGCCTAAGATCTATTTTGATAAGTACAAGCATGACAGTTATGTTCAATAAATACCGCCAATAAATACCTTAACAATTCAATTTAAAGTTATGAAATGATGAAAATTTTCTTGACACCCTGAATATTCACTGGGTAAACTCCGAGAGAAGTGACCATTATTAAGACTCTCGAGCTCATACACATATGTGTATATTTCGGTTTGGTGAAAGCTAGCACTACATAGATAATGAACATGAGGTACAGTTCTAACAGCAGTATGGGTGATGGTGATGGCATTGCTTTCAGTTGTAGTTCTATCTTTTTTTAATCTTAAAACTAGATAAAATGCTCTTAACATCCACAACAAATTAGCGGACGTCTGTTAAATTCATTTTTGTAAAATCTCTCACCAACTAAGGAGTCATAATCGGAAATAAATATAATTTATAGCATAAAATGTCACAGTTTTTGTTGTTATGGTTGTTACCCATAATTATTTTTACAATATAGTCATAATATGCAATAAAATTATAATAAGAAGACATAATTTCAAATGTCCCGATGACCAGGATCCCTTTGGAATTGTATTAATCTATTGTCATGCTTCTTATGTCAGATGTGGTACCTATAAGATTTCTCTAGCCGCTTAATTTGCTACTCAGCTAAGCTTGTTGAAACCGAAATTATGTCACATTTTAATTATACAACAATTCACCTCTATGGTGTGGGTTAATGTGCGTGCCTCACATTCAAAATGTCCCTGTCGAAACTCGGTCAGGGTGAGTTATTTATCTAAGACCTTTTTCTGAGGTGATCCTTCATACTGAAAGGTAAATGTCAGGTAGCTCTATGGACCCTGGGTTCATTTGAGAAAAATTTCACCCATTTCATTCATCATCATATATGACCTACGTTGGAGGATGTTAAATGATTGAAAAGGACAGCTAAATGGATTGGAAAAGATAACAATTAAGAGTTTATCAGCATGATGTTATTTTAAATTATAATTTATAACATAAAATTTTAAACTTTGAAGTTCATTATTAAGCTAAATCTTGAGGTTACGCTTAAAAAGTATCTGCCAGATGCTTCTTTAATTTGTTTTACATAACACTGTTTAAACGCAAGTTACATTGTAAACAAAATACCTAATAGACATTTTATCGCAAATTATCTTAGTAAGTTGGTGTAGTATACATAGTGGATTCTATTTATATAAAAATTTGGACATAGTGATTTACCACACAAAGTAGTTGAACGCCCTTATATACACATCGTCATCATCATCATCATCATCATCATCATTATCATCCTCATCGCACATAAGAGAAATTTCTAAGGGAAATTATACCGAAATTTCAGCTGTAAAACTACCTGATTATGATATAGTATTGATTTGTTTATACAAATGTCCTGAGGGAAACCATATTACCCTTTGTAATAAATTAGAACAAACCTAAGGTAAACTAAAATTAAAAATAAGAACGAAAATATGTATATCTTGCGATTTTGGCACATAAAGCAAATCTAGAATCCTTTAATCGTCCTGTGGGCCAAAAATTGTAGAAATGACTCAATTCGCATAACCTAAAATAATAACTCCATTATATGCACTCCACCATAATAAATGCAGACTATTGTACTACATAAATCAGGAATATGGGTTTACTGATCATTGGGCACAAATTTTAACTTTAAATTTTAAAGTAGCACTTCTGATGTCTAATATTTGCGAGAACAGTGTTTAACTCTGTTTATCTCTACAACTGTGGTGCTGACCCCCGAAGTTTATGTCTTTGCGTCATTATATTTTCTGGTATAGAATGAAATTACCATACAGTTTTTAGTGGATTGGCGGCAAAATAACTTGAAGTGGGACAATTTGTTTTTAAATTCCGGTAGGTAAATTAGGCTCACTCTGTGATAATTTTAGATAGCTAATGCAATCAATGTCAATATAGTCAGTTAAGACCACAGGAGTATACTCACTCAATATTTCGTTAATTTCGGGCAATCTTCCACCTTAAAAAATTAATTTACCACGAAAAACAATATTAAAATTATTACTAAACCTACAGATATCTTTGCTTAGATTAGAACCAATAACAAAAGGTTTTCTAAATAGTTCTTTCTTGAATGTTTAATTAAAACTACTAATTGTATATCCCGCCTAAACAGTTATATTGGCTACGTGCATTTCCCGAAGGCAATTTGCTTTGGTAGCCAACTCTCCAACGTTGAAAGCAAATTGGTTAGAGCAGGTCACAGTATAGAGCTGGGCTGTGGAGCAGGGACTGTTCTTTTTGGGTACAAAATATAAATATCGAATCCCCTTTAAGTAAACCTCTGTACTTGAAATGACAGTTTGTAATGCAAGAGTAAACTTTCAAAGCTTTCTTGGGTTAATGAAACCCGGAGAATACACTCCGATTAAGTCCAGTAGTATTTTGAGGTTGCTGTACTTGTATTTCCTGTTACACCGCGGGAAACAGAAATAAATTGTAATGGACGCCGTTACGAATGGTATGAATCACATCAGAATGAGTTGTTTATTGTGTTGTGTACAGAGAGTTCGATAAACGAAACCTGTGTTATAGCAAGGTATTGAAGATGATAAAAAAAGAGCCGGTAGATGATGAAGACTGGGCCAAGAAGTTCGGGCAGAGAATGCAATTAATGGGTTTCAAACCTAAACCGGACGATTATGACAGGTAAGTAAGAAAGCATAAAACACTACAGAATAACCAAGCACATGACCTTATAAACTACTTAGTACTTTATTTGAATCACTCATCAGTTAACTTGTTTAACTGATGTTCCTGTTTTAAAACCATATCTAAGTTAGTGGCTTAAATATATAATGTTCCCGAATGGAATGCTTTGCATATCTTGGGAACTATACAGGAAGTATTAAGCTCGCTGGTATAGAGTAGAAGTGAACGAACCATATTGTAAGTGTATAAAAATAAGGGTATGCTGATATGCAGTTAATAGCTTTTTTTTATAATTTGCATGATAATACTGGTTTTTCATTGTACCACAATACCTAACCTAACTTAGAATCTTAAAAGCACATGGTCCCTTCCATGTATGCATAGGCTTAATCTGCATTTCTTTAAGGGGAGTAACCCATAAAAATGGACCAAAATTATTAAAAATTACGGCTCTTTTGTTTAAGGAATTTTGCTATCAAAGTTAAAATAAATTACATGAGAATTTTAATAAACCAAAGCAATAGAACGGTTGTGCATTAGAGGCTTTTTCAGGTATTTATCACATTTTTCCAAACTTCCTAAAAGTGCTCTTATTTTAGTTAATTGATGGAAATTAATAATTTCTTCACACTCACCGTATATAGGCTAAGGTCTTTGATAGAGTCAACATGAAAAATTCAATGCTGCATATATATGAATGTTTCTAAATTATGTGTTTTAAGTAAAAACTTAAATTATTTTACAAAAAGTATTTAAGTGGTATATCAGGCCACATTTTACAAGCAAGTTTCACAGTTCAGTTTTCTGAGTTGCAATGTTTTAGACATTTTATAGCACTTAAATGCTCCTTATGAGTTTTTAAGTTAGAAAAGGAAACTTCAGGAACAAACTTCTTTAATATAATAGTTTTCCCAAAAGTTGCTATGCAGTTATTAATGTAAAGCAAATGTGTTATGCCAACAAGCTGGATGTACTTTTGGCAAAAACCGAGGCTCATAATTGAACAAATGTAATCTTTTAACCCAATTATGTTAAAAGCATATTTTTTTTTTTGGCAAACTTAACATAAAAATCAGGAGCATAAATTTGAAATGTTGTTTAAAAATTGTGAATATTGCTATAAAAGTAATATTTTTTTATAAAATAGCTTAAATTTATGGTTAATCCACATATATTAAGAACAGCTTAAATATATGCACTAAACTTGACAACTGCACTTTTTTAAAGATACACAAAATGTGGTAAAAAACTAAAAGAACTCAGCAAAATACTTGGCTTTGCTGCTCTTCTGCAATTATAAATAGCACTAAAAATGTGAAATGCAGCAAAATCACAACAGCTTGGTTTGTGACAGTCATTTTCTAAATGCTTAAATTTGTTAAATGCCTTAACAAAGAGTTTTAAGTATGTTAAAGCTAACATTGTGTAACGAAATGGAATTTTTATTCACTTCAGTGTTAAATCACTTTCAAATCGTATTAACATTTAACATAGTTGATGAAAGTGCCCCTTATGATCGCAAAAAAAATTTGTAGTTGTTTTTAACACTCGTCACTTACATTTTTGTTTTTTGAGGGACTATTTCAGAAGCAATAGTAGTGTTTATTACACAAATATAAATATTTGCTACTGAGGCTCCACTTATCTTAAGAAATTGATGTTAATACATGGTCTTATATAAAACGGGGTAGGAATGACCATGAAGTAGAATGTACAATGTGTAAGTGTTATATGGGCATTGCACATGGTGGAAAATATGACATACAGGATCACATCGGAAGTGGAAAGTATAAAACAAACATCTATGCTGCAAAAACTTCGAAAAGAGTGGGCAGTTATTTTGTACCAAACTTATCTGAACAAGAACAATAGTGCAAGCGGCAGAACAGACAATGTGCTACCACACACTTAAAACATTATATGTCATTCAGTTCACTGGATTAAGCTCCAAGATTCATAACGATTTAAAAACAGCAAAAAAAAAAAAAAAATGTGGCATTGGCAGTGGTAAGATCCATTCTAGCTCCTGACACTACTAAACAAATATGTTTAGTACTACAAATAGTTTCTGAGATTAAATATGTGAGGATTTAGAAAGTGCGCACTTTTTGGAATTGCGACTGATGCTAGTAACCATGGTGCAGACAAGTTTTTCCATTGATTGTTCAATTCTTCACTGTCAAGTACAGCATGACATGAAACTTCTTAAATTGGATACTTTGAAAAATGAAATTATTGAAATAAATAGTTAACTGTCTTAGTACTTTGAAAGAAAAGAATATTGATAAACTTAAGTGCATTGCCTTTTGTGGTGACAATGCAAATATGAACTTTGGTGGAGTTTGACGAAGTGGTACTAATATTTTAGTTAATTGATGGAAATTAATCATTTCTCCACACTAGCCGTACATAGGTTAGAAAAGGAAACTTCAGGAAATTTCTTTAATATAATAGTTTTCCCAAAAGTTGCTATGCAGTTATTAATGTAAAGCAAATGTGTTATGCCAACAAGCTGGATGTACTTTTGGCAAAAACCGAGGCTCATAATTGAACAAATGTAATCTTTTAAACCAATTATGGCATTCAATGCCATGGCTGGGATTTGAACCACGGATCTCCTGGTTTCCTTCCAGTCGCCATGAACGGTGTATCTCGGATACGAGAGCCCCTAGTGGTGTACCAGGGAAATATGAGTCAAATGGAGAATTTAATGTCAGGACGGCACGTTGGCCATGGTAGCTCAAAGGTTAAGAGTGACTGGACGGAAACCAGGAGATCTGTGGTTCAAATCCCAGCCATGGCATTGAATTTTTCATGTTGACTCTATACATCAAAAATCTTAGCCTATGTTCGGCTAGTGTGGAGAAATTATCAATTTTCATCAATTAACTAAAATAATAAAAGTTAAATGATGAAGCCTGGGACTAAAGTACTTACGACAGTAAGTCGCCACGAATGGTGTATCTCGGATGCGAGAGCCCCTAGTGGTCTACCGGGGAAATATGAGTCAAATGGAGAATTTGATGTCAGGACGGCACATTGGCCATGGTAGCTCAAAGGTTAAGAGCGACTGGACGGAAACCAGGAGATCCGTGGTTCAAATCCCAGCCATGGCATTGAATTTTTCAGGTTGACTATCCATGGTACTAATATGTTTGTGAAGTTGAACAGTGAACTAATTGAAAAACTCCTTGTTGTTGGATGCCCAACACATGTACTTTATAATGTGGCAAAACTAGCAGGTGATGTTCTTACTGTAGGTGTGGAAACTATAATAATTAAACTGTTTAATTATTTTTCAATATACCAGGTGAGTCACCTGCCCCTACTTATTTTACTGATCTAGAACCTTTGTAAGATAAGAAATATACCTAACCAGGTATATAACTGCTGTCTGTTGTCAGACAAGTCTTGCATATTTTCGTACTCCTTAGCCCATTGGGCAACAATATTGTGGAGCATATTTTCTAAGTTTCTAGGTCAAAGGATGGAACACAGCACATACATCAAAGCAAAGATTTTATTTGTATGATGACAAAATGGAGGCAGCCTCTTGGCCTAGTGGTTAGACTGCCTGCCTATCACCAAGTGATCATATTTGTTCCCTGGGAACCACAAGTAGGGTTGGCAGATCTTCGGGCGCTGCCTGGATTTAGAATAAATTACCCAGGTGTACAGGCCAATGACTTTGATCTACAGGCTTGAATATAACCTTACTCTTTAGTTATTTTGAATAATTATGTTCAAGTGTTAATTTCTTATTGCAACAAAATGCTGTGTTTCTATTATTCGACAATTTTGCATTGTTTCATATGTAATATTAGGCTTGCACAATAAATAAACACTGGTAAGTCACACAATGTGGCTACTGGCAACATCTATTTTTGTTTGCTCATTTGTTCACTGTCAGTTATCAACTGATTGAGTTTATCGACAATTTTTGGAACACTCAGATTGTGCGTTCTTAAAAACAAGAGCCTTCTGAATGCACTGGGATCCTAAAACCATATGATGAATAATAAGATATTCTTTTATAATAGTAATATTTTACTACTATTATTTTTATTTGGTATGGTATAGGTTCAATTAGCGGTAATGACAGCATTAGTATTAACAGTTAGTAGTAGTACATAGATATCAACCTGAAAAATTCAATACCATCCAGGATTTGAACCACAGATCTCCCAGTTTCTGTCCATTCGTTCTTAACCTTAAAGTTACCATAGCCAATATGCCATGTAATGTTGGCGGCATGTTGGTCATGGTAGCTGAAAGGTTAAGAGCAACTGGACAGAAACCGGGAGATCCATGGTTCAAATCCTGGCCATGGCTTTGAACATTTCAGGTTGACCATCTATCCCAAAGCTTAGCTTATGTATGGTTAGTATGTAGGAACAATTAATTTCCATCAATTAACTTAATAATAAGTAGTGGTACATATTTATTACGTGAGTAAAAATTGTCATCGTAATAATAACCAAAATTCTGTTTAACAGTTTGTTCCAAATTACACAAAGTCCATGTTTTTCTTTTTTTCCTCCATAACCTGTTGTTGGTCTCCGGGCCCACCTGGAGGTCATTCTGGCTGGTCTCTAAACCTGTGTTAAGATCATTCTGATAACCCTAACCACAAGTGAAATTTTGTGATGTATGAAGGAGCGTTTGGGTAGGTTTTCTCTGGTTTATCCTGCTGCTCCATAATCACCATTCTTTTCATCCACTACACCACAGTTTCGTATGTGCACCTACATACCAAGTATTGGGCTGAACCCCAAGTTGGATATTGTCTCAGATCCAGAGTTCCTTTGCTCCTCCATAGGCATCTGACTCCAGCCATACGTAAGTGATGGATTGTTTAAATCCTCCATATAAGAAGGATAAAAAGGAAATGGATGGAAAAATTTATGAAATTGAGTATTTGTATGTATAGGTGGAATCCAGCATACTAAATTAAAAGTAATCCCATCCCAGATGCACCCTTTTACAATAATTGATATTAGCAATTTTAAGCAGTAAAGAAAGAAAATAGTTATATTCAAGTGTACATAATATATTGTTAATATTATATGGCAGTTCTGATGTTGATGAAGACATTGCCAATTGGTTGCACATCGACAATGATGGAGATTATAAACAGATTACACGGAAGGCTTATCACATAATGCAGTGTTACTGAAAATGAAAATAAAGAGTATTCAGACAGTGTTGATGAATCAGCTGTGGTTATGACACATGCAGCACAAGCAGTAGTAAATATAAGAGTTGATGCATTATTTTGAGAGTCAAGCCAAAACATTGCCAAATGAACTAATGTTAAAGCAGATGTGAGATTGTGGTGTTCATACATGATACACTAAACTGAGACAGCAGAAGCTCACTGCCATTTTTACTACCGACTAGTGTGTACATATTTTCTGTACAGTGCAAATACATAAGCTATTGCAGTACATACAGTGTATGTGTTTTTAGATGAAAGTATGCCGATAGTAATTTCTAAACTCCATTAAAAATATTTCATTGATATACATGATGCTTTATTGTTTTTCTGTCATTCTCTGGATAACCAAGATTTGAATCAGCCCTGGTCCTAGTTGATCCGGGTAAACAAGGTTCTACTGTAAAAGAAGAAAATACTTAAATCACTAAATGAAAGGATGTTATCTATACAAAAGCAGACAAAGGCAATAGATGGGTCATTGTGAATAAGCAGGACTAAATTTTAGAATGACAGATTTATTGGCAAGTGATGAATACCAGGAAAAAAGTCAGATCTTGTAAATAAGTATGTAAAACAGTTAAAAGAAATAAGGATAAAATGATAATCCCAAAAGAAATAAAGCAAAATATAAAACCAGACAACTCCATAAAGCTAACATATACGGATTACCCAAAATTCATAAAACAGGAAATAAGATGCATCCAATCATTAACAACACAACGCATCATGCTACAAACTGTCCAAATGGCTAAACAAGAAATTCAAGGAGCTACCAAAATTTGAAAGCCACAATATTAAAAATGTGTTAGAATTCATTGAAAAAAAACTTAATACCTAAATTTTTACTAACAGACCAGATGGTATCTTTTGATGTAATCTCTTTGTTCCCAATGCATTGAACAGTCCCTTTTTGCATTCATGAACAGTTTCTCAAACAGAAATCAGGACTATCTAAGGCAACCCATTGTCCACATTTCTAGCAGACCTTTTCATGAGATTGGAAACCTATATCACAAAGCATTCTAATTTTCAAACATTGGTATAGATATGTGGATGACATCTGGTCAACACTAAATGAGAAACTGATTAAGACTACTTAATTTACCGAATCCCGCAGTAAAATTTTGCAAAGAAAAGAGAAAAGCAACTAAATCTTTTTCTTAGACTTGAAACTAATCAGGAAACAGAAAAAATTACAATTTGATATGTACGGGAAAGAAACAGAAAATTGTGTAAAATCAGATGGATATAACTCAAGACAACACATACTGTTATCAACAGTTTAACTTACAGACTGGTCATCTATAAACAAGATGGAATATATCAAAGAATACAACCATACAGTTCATGTTGCAGAATACAATGGATTCTGTACTAAACCTATCAAAGAGAAAATTGAGAAATTTAAAAGGCAACAGAGATGCAAATAACTACTCTTTTCCCAATCACTAATAAAACTTCATTCAGAAAATTTACATACCATCCCAGAGCTACATGCCATTTCCAAAAAGTCTTCTTTGTCGCTCAGAACAAATTCAATATACATCATTTTTTGAAATCACATAATACAAAAAAGAAACCCACAAAAAAACCTCAGGTGTGTACAAGATAAATTGCAAAGGCTATTACAGCTTTTATATTGGCAAAACAGCAAGGAATTTTATACAATAGACTTAAAGAGCATTTTAGAAACATCAAGAACAAAGAAATAGATAAATTGGCAGTAACATACCATTATTGGAATGAAAATCACAGTATAGAACAAGAAATTCATTTATTAAACAGTGGTCAGGATCCAAACGCTTAAGCTCATAAAGAAATATGAAAGAAAACTCCGTAATTTCGACACCACCTATCTACCAATAGAATGCCCTATCGCCTCCAAGGAGTTCACCAAATTAAAATTCAACAGTCAACACTAGCAAAGGATGTTAGGAAGGTTCTAGCTAAGTGCGTTCTAGGTAAACACTAACAATATAGGAGCCTGGTTTACTAGTTCAACTCAGAATTATATTTATGTTTCTAAAGTTTGTGATCAGCTCTGTCACTCAGTTCGATAAGCATTTTATCTTTTGGCATTGATTACTCTTTTGTTCCAAAAATGCAAGGCAACCTATAAAACAAAAGTTCTATAATTTATAGCACTAAAATTCAGTATTTTCCAGTAATATTAGCATAAGAATTTGTAGAATTTATCTCTTAAGCTTTGAATCCTTTGTCCCTTATAGTCTTCAATTTTCTCTTCACTGTTATTGAAGTATTCTTTCCTTTCACCAATATTAAGCAAATAAGTAAAACCCACCAATAGTAACAGTAAAATTACTGTGGGTCTCTGCAATCTATGTGATAAAATTAACACTTTTCATAAGATATAATATTTCAGATGTTGGGTAGAGGGTGATGTTTAACTGCATATAATACATGGTACCTGTATTGGAATTTTGGACTGGTTAAAACAGCAATGGTAACAGAAACTTCAGCATGTCATATTTTTTTCTTCAAGTTGGGTTTTGATTAAGCCCAGTTCAGTTAAACAAAGCTTTATGGTGCATTGCTAAATCTAATAATTGATTTCTCTACACGTTTAGCTAATTCAATAATTGTATGGTTTTTTTTTATTTTTTTTTATTTTTTTTTTTTTTAGTTTGATTAATGAGTCGCTATGTTTACACTCAACTTCACTATGTTGTATAATAGAAACGTTTTCAAGATCATTCGATCTTATCCTCAGCTGTTTGTGTAAACATAGTGACTCATTAATCAAACTCAAAAATGAAGAATACTTCACTGTTAATAATGCTTCTGCTTTTAATATTTATAATTGTATGTTTATTTTGTTTGAATTTAGAATTTTTACATGGGAGAGAAATAGATTATGGAAAAGTTTACTAAACCACATTCATCCAGCCTCAGAAGTTGAAAAGGTGGTGAAAAATCTGGCAATTAAGAAGTATCAGAACAAGGTAACTCAAAATACTGCAGTCAACTTAATTTTCTCATGAATGCAAAAGTCGCTCGTAGATAAAGATCATATTACAACAGAAAATAATTAAACTTTAGGAAAATATACAAAAGGAAGAAACAAACTTCAAAATAAGTAGTTAAAGGTATGATTCCCTAGTAGCATGGCGCTGAGGTGCGACGTCTGGTGCGTGTGCAGTAGAATTTTAATATTCATGCCTACCTGGCATGATGCTTTTTGTCCACTGACTGGATAAGATGCCAAATGCTGTCATTTGTTACTGCAGAAGACAGTCTCCTAATTAAGCTTGTGGGGCAACATACTTGTGTTCATTCCTTTAAATGCGAAAATTACAAAATTCACAGCAGGCAGAATGTTTGGGACAGAATATCAGAACTTACGACAATACCATGTAATAAATTCAGCATACTTAATGATTGCCTTTTGTTACAAAATTGCTCACAATGCAAGTTATTTGTTGTTAATGCACAACAGGTTTGACTTACGAACACAAGTTATATATATATATATAGCCGTAGAATATACACATTGCAAATGCAAACTCTGTTTTGTTTCTTTTGCACTACATGTAAGTTTGTCTTGCTTTCATTAAATGCATCAGGTTGTGGTTTGGCACATTTAAACATTTCCCTCTTCGATGAGCTATAAGATTTTTTCCATCACCTTCACCAAGCAATGTCAGCTGTGCATAACACACACCTGTCAAGAGGCAATTTAAATATTTACCGATTCCTGTTAAGAATACTGTCATTTTAAATAAAAGAAATATTATAATCTATTCGCTGTTAGAATAAAGTATTACTCTGCATTTTACAATGAACTCTGCCTGTAGTATGTCATTGGTTAACATAACATCGGCACATGCACATGTAAACTGCAATGCCATCACTGGAGTTTGACTGCCTTCTTTGTTGTTACATCAACCAGTGCATTTTTTAACTTCTGAGTGATTGTTCTTACTGTAATCACTTTATAATGTGAATGGATTACTGAGAGCAGTTAATGCAAGAAGCTTAAGTTAGAATCAACCTGAAAAATTCAATGCCATGGCCATTATTTGAACCACGAATCTCCTGGTTTCCGTACAGTCACTCTTACCCATTGAGCTACCATGGCCAATGTGCCATTGTGGAAGAACACGGTAAAATTAAAACCCACTAGCCAATGCGGTTAATTTCCAGCATGTGCTTCTTTGACATTTACTTTATTCTTATGGCAATCAGATTATAATAATTTGACAAATGAAACAGAAATTGACTCAGTCAATTTTCAACAGATAATGTGTATACCCTTTCTAAATTCAAACCCTGATTTCCTTAATTTGATAGTATTAAAAGCCTGTCACTTAGTTGATATACTGAAAATAAATTATTTCTTTGTTAAATTGATATTCTCTTAATCTAGGCATATAAATTAACTCACAGAATTTTCAATTCAATTTATCCATCCTTTAAATCTCCATACAATATTGTGGATACATCAAAACAAAAATATTTACAAAATTTAAATACAGAAATTACAAAAAACATGTATAAGAGCAAATGCCAAAATATAATAATACGAGGTACGTCCAGAAAGTAAGTTCTGTTTGGTAAAAAAATTAAATTGTGTACAGATACAGAAAAATTATTTATTGCACAAAATTCTACAACTCTTAAACTACTTTTCCACATAACTGCCAAAATTTTGCCGGCATTTGTCATAGCAAGGCACAAGTTTCTGTATACCTTCATAGAAGAATGCCACCTGTGTCTTCAACCAGTTGGAAACATTTTCTTTCAGCTCTTCATCATTTTTGAAGTGTTGACTGCCAAGGAAAGATTTGAGATGCAAAAACACATAAAAGTCGGTAGGAGCAAAGTCAGGGCTGTACTGGGAGTGGTCAAACACGTTCCAGCCAAATCCCTGTAGGATGTTTTTCGTCGCATTTGCAGTGTGTGGTCGTGCATTGTCATGAAGAAACAACACCTTTTGACATCACAAATTTGCCGATCAATTTCAATTGATTTCACTTTCCTAGCATTCAGAAAACGAATCACAGATCTGAGTTTACAAGTGACTGGGTTTTCAGTCAACAGCGACATTGTAAACAAGCACAATAAAGCGTACATGGCTGACAACGATCTCACAATGGTGCACGTTTCTTCTCCTTGATACTGAGCATCTACCGCACATGTGCAAAATACTCTTGAATAGAATAAAAACATGCTTCACTTAAAAATATATGTAGTTTCAATTTAAAAATCTTTTAGTTGTCAATCTGTTTTAAATAAAAAGGTAACTTATTATACAATTGGGTACCACTATAAGTGAAGGAATGTTTGTATAACGTGGTTATTATGATTAATTGCTAGTAGGTTTGAACTGTTCCTTGTATCATGCTGGTGTGTCACTGCATATGTTTTAAAACAATTTAAACTAGCTTTTACACATAAAAGAACTTATGTATAAACATGGCAGCATTATAATTTTCAGTTCCTTAAAATACACTACAGCTCACATGTTCAGGTTGGTTCACTATTATTCTTATGGCTTTTTATGCATTTGGAAAACCTTTTCTGACATTTTTTAATTACTCCAAAAGATACCATAGTTCATAAGGGAATGAAAATATGCTATTCGGACTGTCTTTACGTATGCTATCATTTTTAATGTTTTTATAGCGTAGCAATGCTCACTTAACATTTTAATCAAAGCTTCTATATGTACAGTCTAATCCAAGTTTTGATTTAACCACAAACCTAAAATTTTTGCACCTTTTACATATGAAATGTTGATGCCATCCAAATTGAGGTCAGGGAAGGTAATACTTCTATTTACTTTATGCCGAAAACCTATTGCTACTGTTTTATCTTTGTTTAAAAGATTTTTCTACGTGTTATGAACTAAAGCTGGATCAAAGACTTATATTTCATTGAAAGTTAAATTTAGTGTCTTTTAACAGGAAGTTCTTTAATTATAATCTGGCTTTGATCTATATGAGCATTCAATGTAGGCATATGTGTATATTCACATATAGCTTTGCTTATGGTGTCAGTCTTCATGTAACGAGAGCAGGTCACTATGATCTCACTCATATTCTGTGTAGCATTATGGTACTAGGCAATATGACAACACCTCAGGATCTTTTCAGCATTGTTGAAACATTCAACTGGTGTTTCATTTTCCTCTGGAAGATGATGTTGCGTCAGCTAGTCTACACTCTCTTAAAAACATAGATTATTTATACATGTCTACTCACATTTGAGTCCCTGAGTCTTTATCACTTTTTAAATTTGCCTTTGAGGTCAATTACAGGAGGCGGTGTAACAGTTAAATACCTTGGCGTACTCATGGATTGACGACTCACATGGAAACCACACATAAGTAACAAACTCAAACTAACTTGAGCAAGATTGGCTAAGCTCTACCCACTTCTCAACAAAAAATCTTCACTTAAATTAAAAAACTGCACACTACTCTACACAACTTTATTAAGACCACTCCTATTATATGCCTGCCCAGTCTGTGGAGGGACCAGTCCCTCTGAAATGAAACGTATCCAGACATTTCAAAACAAAGTATTACGAATCTCAACAAATGCACCATGGTTTTGTCAGAAACTGGAATCAGCACCATTCAACAGTAAATTTGTTTACAAGCCAAAAAGTTCTACTGCAACCTAAAACAGTCTCAGGAGCCATTCACTATTCCCTTGGCAGAAAATCCAGCTTTCCAAGCTGCATCAGGAGTCGTCTACCCCTGGATCAGCTCTTACAACAAGATCTTCTGTAATACTTTAAACAATAATGTACCTATTTATGGGGGGTCCAGTGGGGCTTTCCTCATTTCATTGTTATTCATAGTATCACATATGTAAATAATGTCTTTGATCAATGATCTGTAGAGCGCAAATGCGCTGATTGATCAGTATATTGATTTTAAAAAAAAAAAAATTTGCTTTTACTAACTTTTAATAGTAAGTACCACCCAAAAATTTGATATAGAGATTTCACCCAAAATTCATAATTTGTAACCTTCATGAACTCTCCCCCCACACTCACAAAGCAATTTTTTAATGACATTTTGTAGTGTATGTTAACAGCATAACAGTTGGTTAAATGTCAAACTGTATGTTTGTGTCCTTCAAGGATATATTATATGATTATCAAGAAAACCTCCTCCACTTAAAACCCTTTACATGGAAAGAGGTTCTTAATCTTGTTATCCCCTAAAAATTGCCTTCAGTTATTTAGATTACATTGTCGTATGTTTAAAACATTAAAATAACTAATAAAATTATAATCTTGAATATATTTAGAATAGTCCTTAGAATCCTCTTAGTTCTGGATGACTTTTGCACAATTAATAAACCTTAAGAGATAGACAAAGTGTCATTACACAAAATCTAGATCTTGTTTTAAAGCACAAAAGTTCATGTGCATGCACATGTGTATAGGTTTATTTTCAAGTTTTTCTTTGTAATTGTTGTCAGCCGTGATATTTGTGGCCATCGCTGCACTCAGATGCTTGAATGCCATGCTGCTAGGGAATCATCCAATTGTAAAATAACAGAAGGAGAAGAGATATAAAATTTTTAACTTTGTAAAATATATATCATAAAATGTATGTATTAATATACAGCATGTAAATGATTTCATAGCATTTTTAGCAATACTTTCCATGCCTTTTTACCAACTTCCTTGAAAAGTTTGTTTTTAATTCTGAAGTTCTTCAGGAAACTTGTTTTTTCCCCCCTAGGATGGTTCCTCTGGCTCAACCATAATTTTGGTTAAGGAAATATATTTATTCCTTAACCGCTGAAAAGCATACTGCACTCTGCAAAGCCGACTATTCAAAGGATTATTTCACCAAGTATAAGATCCTATACCATCTTGGCCACATTGAAATAACCAAAATTATGATTGGAGCCACAGGAACCATCCTGGAAAAAAAATGAGCTTGCTGAAGCACTTCAAAATTAAAAATAAGCTTTTGAAGGAAGTTTATATATATAATTCAAAACACATTCTGCAAACATTCATTTTGTTGCACTATTAAGAACTTATCTTTTAAACAGCTTATGCTGAATTCCCAACTTGGAGCAAAGCTTTCCCAGAAGAAAGAAGAAATAAAGCTGGAAGAGAATCATTTTGAAGAAACTAAGCAAGAATTAACAGCCTTAGGTAAGTTATTTGAATTTAATTATAGTAGAATCCAGTTAACTGAGGTAATATGGACCATAATCCTCTCAGATAAGGAAAGTTGGGTAATATGGACAGTTGTAAAGGATAAAACTTGTTAATAAATGAAAACTGAACTTTGTAGTGCCAGCTATCTCGATTTCTGTCAATAAAGAGTTGCAATGTTTACCGAAATCAGGTGCATTTCAATCTCTCCTGATTACCTTTTAAGCTCTCAACATATACAAACAAGCATTCAAATTTATTTCACATCTTTAAAACCTAGGAAGTGGATTCTTAAGTAAACTAATACTTTTGCCGCAAGTACATCACATATGCCAACAAAATAGGGATAAACTCATGAACATAAATATGAAATCCTATCTTACATAAAAATATTATGGGTAAAAAAAGCATATACATATCTTGAATCTCTTATAAAAGAATTTAAATTACTCTTCAGTTTTGTTCTGCTATTTATCTTGCACAGTTTTAAATGTATACTATGTAAATATATACAATATAAAATAAGACCTTAGGCTTTCCTGTTGGCAAATATGTTCAAGATATTCTTGGGAAACAAACCAGGTGAAAAGACAATTAGAATTTGATGTTTCGGGAGCATACATCTCTCCCATCATCAGGATATTTTAACCCTGCAGTGCTCGCGTGGCGTCTCACAGACGCCAGCCTAGAATCATTTCGCCATCTCTTCAATACCGATGAGGTCATTGTGCTGAGCTGCCATCTACCTTTCGCTTAGCAACTCTTAACCAATATATCTAAGCGACAACCCACCAGTTTTCGCCTAACAAGGGTGGAGTGAAGTTATAGTTGTGAATGCGTAGACGGCGTCTGTCAGACACCACGCGAGCTTTACTGTTACAAGGTAAGATACCGGTTTAAAACATATTTGTTGCGGAAAGTCGTGATCAGAAACTGTCAGTATCAATTTTTTTTCCTGATGGGAATGGTTTTAATATTTTTAGGTTTGCAATGAGTGGAAAACAGAGGAAATACAATCCTTCTGATCCAGATGATTGGAAGATCGTGCAAAGTTTGTTAGAAGAAGTAGATGATGATGATTTTGAACTTGATTCGAATAGCGATGCCGAGGAAGATATTGTGGAGCAAAGAAGTGAATCTACAGACACAGAACAAGAAGCAGATGATAGTAACAATTACAGTGAGAGTGAGAAATATTTCTTAGGGCGAAATAAAGTTTGTAAATGGAATAAAGCTAATCTGCCAAAAAATGTTCGTACTCGGCGGCAGAACATTGTTACACATTTGCCTGGTGTGAAAGTATGTGCGAAACAAGCAAAATCGATAAAAGAATGTTGGGAGATATTTTTTGATGACAATATGACATCTAACATAGTGACATGCACAAATAAAAAAATTGAGGAGGTCCAAACTAATTATAGTAGGGAGAGAGATGCAAGACCTACAGATATGCTTGAAATAAAGGCTCTCTTTGGAATACTATACCTGTGTGCTGCTAGAAAAAATAACCACACTCACACAAAATATATATGGGCAAAAGATAAGATGGGTATAGAATTCTGCAGACTGATAATGTCTGAAACACGTTTTAGATTTCTTCTCTACTGCCTCAGGTTTGACGACGGATACAAGAATGGAGAGGAAAAAACTTGACAATCTGGCTCCAGTTCGAGCCATTTTCACTTCATTTGTGCAAAACTGCCAGAATGCATATTCAGTTGGGGAATACTGCACATTAGATGAAAAATTAGAAGGTTTTAGGGGAAATTGTCAGTTCAGACAATACATTCCGAGCAAACCAAGCAAGTATGGCATAAAAATATATGCCTTGGTCGATGCTCGAGTGTATTACACAGTAAATCGTGAAATATATCCTGGAAAACAGCCAGAAGGACCATTTAAAATAAGTAACAGTGCTAGTGATGTAGTGAAACGTCTAACCTCAGTTATTTCAGGTACAGGAAGGAACCTCACTATAGACAATTGGTTTACAAGTATCGAAATTGCAAATTATCTGTATGAACACAACATTACTATTGTTGGAACTGTAAGGAAAAACAAACCACAAATTCCCCCTGAATTTGTCACAGCAAAATCCCAAGAGGTAGGCTCATCTTTGTTTGGCTTCCAGAAGAATTCCACATTAGTTTCATATGTAGCCAAACGGAATAAAGTTGTATTGGCCCTCTCTACAATGCACCATGACGCTGCTATTGATATTACAACTGGAGAAAAAAGAAAGCCAGAAATAATAACTTTCTACAACACAACAAAATCAGGTGTTGACACTGTAGATCAGTTGTGTAGCACATATGTGTCCAGGAAGACAAACAGGTGGCCAATGGTGGTGTTTTTCAGCATGCTGAATGTAGCAGGCATAAATTGTCAAATTATTTTCCAGAGTAACAATAAAAGTGATGTGAAGAAATGCAGTCGCTTTCTGAAAAATTTGGCTCGTGATCTTGCAGATGACTACCTGAGGGTTCGCTCACAATGTTCTTCCCTACCAGTAGCCCTCAAACGGGACATTTCTAACCTATATACTAACACAGACGAAACACAGATGACAAAAGAAGGTGATACAAGTGCGAAGAGAAAAAGGTGTTACAAATGTGGTCGTTTGAAAAACAGAGCCACAAGATATACATATATTTATATGTATACAATTATATATATATATATATATATATATATATATACAATTATTTTTTTATTTTTAAATCTTCCATTATCTATTGGATTAATTCTTTAGTTAATTTTCAGTATAGCAATTCTATGTAAGCAAAATGTCTTGCATATCAGAATTTCTATATCTATATTTTTGCAAAGAAGGTAATGGTGTTTCTTTGTATTTGTATTACACCATGGTGAACAACAGTTTGATAGCAGTTTGATGTGTTTGTGAGCTTTTTATTTATTTCCTCAGCTAGCTACAGTCTGTAAACAGTTGACTTTATTTGTTCCCAAATAGTGATCTCAGATTGATGGATTTCATTATGACTAATTAAAATAACAATACCTTTTAAATACTTGATAGTTCTTTAATTTAAAATACTTCATATTCATATAAAAATTATTTGTGGTTGGTTTATTGACACTCTTCACTTACTTTTTCATATATTTATGAGAGACTAGTTTCAAAGGCCCTGGCCTCCATTTTCAATCTCTTCCCAACTGGCATCTGTTGTTATCTGCTCTCTCTGGTGGTGGAACTATGAACTTTTTTGTCAAATAAGTCGAATACTTCATATTCGTAAAACAAACTTTTTAGCACCATGTTATGTATGTTAGTCTTGCTCTCCTGATAACAATCTGTCCACTTTTTAGCTTGTTTGAGAAGTGACTTTTCGTCACCATATTGGCATAACTTTACGATCATCCCATTATGTTTATCCTATTTTTACTCTCTTTGTTATTTAACTACGAATATGGTCTGTAAAGTTTTTGGCCTAATAGTGAAAAACAACCATTCATACTTTCAAAGCGTGTTTTTTGTTATAACATAATCTCTAATTCAATACATTTTGTCCATATCGAGATTTAACTGTGAAACACCACAGTGAAGCGAAAAATTATTAAATTTTAGATGAGTCGTATTTCTTACACATCTGCTTCACTTTCGTACCTATTTTGAGGACATCAGTCGCACAAGAGCCGTAGATGCAAACGAAGATTTGCGAAACATGTCCTCAAAATAGGTACGAAAGTGAAGCAGATGTGTAAGAAATACGACTCATCTAAAATTTAATACATTTTGTCCAGTACTGTTCCAATGCCACTATCCCCTCTCTGTAGTGCTCCTCTGGAAGTGCTGCAAAGTACCTATTTACAACCACAATTGCTTCATTGGACAAAAAGCGCCTACCAGCAAGGAATTTCTTCAGTTTTGGAAACATGGAAGTCCGAGGGAGCCAAATCTGGGTAATAGGGTGGATGTTCCAGCTCTTCATAGTGCAGATCTTTCAATTTCCCCATTGCCAAAACACTCTTGTGGGCAGGGTCTGTTTTTACAAATACTTGCCTTCACTTTGGTTAGAAGTTGGGATTAGTATTTTCCAGTATTTGTTTTACCTTTTTTGAGATAGTCAATCAACAAAATTCCTTTGGCATCCCAAAACACTGATGCCATGATCTTTCCCACCAATGGCACCGTCCTCGCCTTCTTTGGAGCTGAAGAACCAGATTATGTCCACTACCTCTACTGCTGCTTGGATTCAGGTTTAGTGGTGAATCCATGTTTCATTCATTGTAACGTATTAGCGCAAAAAGTCACTTCTGTTCTTCTGAAAACGTGTCAGGCACTTTTGAGAAAGTGTCGTGCAAATTCATTTGTCATCCACAGTGAGGATACGCTGCACCCATCTTGTGCAAAACTTTTGCATGTTTAATTCCTGATGCAAGTTATGATTTCCTTTGAAATTCCAAGAGCGTTAGTACTTTCACGCACCTTTGTATGCCGATCTTACAAAATCATGTCATGCACTTTTTCAGTGATTTCTGGTGTGGTTACAGTTTGTGGACGTCCTTTGTGTGGATCGTCTCGGATGCTTTCACGACCATGTTTAAAATCGGCCGCCCATTTCTCACAGTGGAAACTGAATTTCTGTAGGTGTTAAACTTTTTTTTTTTTTTTTTTTTTTTGCAAAGAATTTCACCACAGCACAATCTCAAATTTCTGTATTTTCAAAGCAGTGCACACGCACACTTCCACTGCTTCACACAACTGCCAACAGTCAACTACTGCTTGGAGTGACCTGTAATTTTACATAAGGTCTATTAACATGTGTACCAATGTAAAGAAAAAAATCATGCAAATAGTGCCGCAATCCCTGATGAGGCCAAGAACTTTTCAGACCACCCTCGTAACACATAGGAAGTAATAAATAGCTAGCTACAGTGAAGCAACAAATATAATAATTTGTTAGATAAAACTTCACTTGTCTTAAAAGAAAATGATGAAAATTTTCTTATTAATTGATGATCGTGATTTCATGAAATCTTATTCACATCATCAGCTCAAACAACCTCATTGTCAACGTTAGAATCGCTAGATGTCAGTATGTTTTTGCCATCATTTTCTTTTAAGATAAGTGAAGTTTTATGTTACAAATTATTATAGTGCTATAATACATAGAAAGTGTTGTTTCCAACAACAAAATTTGATGTGGAGATTTCACTGGAAATGTGGATTTTGAGGTCCTGAAGGTCCTCAAACCTGATGCCTAAAGGTATAAGTGATGGAGAAAGAAAGAAAAAAATAATCTGCTCGAAGCATGTTTAGAAATATATGGTAACAAAATGCTTCTTAAACACCATACAAGTTTAACATCTTCCAGGGATGTGACACAAATGTGTACAAGAAATTGCCCACCACATACCCTGCTTTACAGAAAAGTTTTCTTTATTCTTTATTGTCTCAAAAATTAATCTTAATGATTATAACACATTTAAAGATATTTAAAAAAAAAATCAGATGTGCAAGAGAAAATGTGTTTTCAATTTTCTGTAAAGACCTCTTCATTCTGAAGGAATTTTGCATAATTTTGTATAACTGGAAACCATAATACATATTGCCCAAACAATGTAAAGAACTCCTGTGATATTACAGTCCACATAGGATCTGGGTCTCTCTGACAGCCAGCTGCATGTCTACTTGTCATGGCAGAGATGGACTATCATCCAACCAACATGGGAAGGTGATTGGTTAGCATTACATTTCCTCCATCTTAAAAGTTGGCTTACAAGACCAGGACTGCTATCTGTCATAGGCCCTCACATTCTTCATAATGCTGAGAGATCACCAGTCCTGTTCCCAGGACTTAAAATTCACATCATGTTAAGTTGTTCTGCATGCCCATCCCCCTCATACAGGGTGCATGAGACTTTTTAAGTCTTCACAAAATGACCTGTATAGTGGTTATCACTTGAGGTTACCATATTCCTCTTGTATACACAACAAAAATCTGATATAAGTGTTTTTGGAAATATAATAAAAAGTAGATAGAATAAGGTTTTTAAGAATGTTTTGTGGAAGATCATCATCCTGTGTATTACGTTTTTATACATATATTCTAAACAATGTGAAATATAAAAGATTAGAAATAATATTAGGTAATATGCATAAAAGCAAGTACATACTTCAATTTTGTATGTTTCAATGATTCAAAAATGAACAACTTTTGTGTAAAACAAGTGTACTCTGTAAGGGTAAGAAAATGCTAAATTTTCCCATAAATGCTTGAAATTTCAGGAATAACAGCCACCATTTACTGGCAAAGCTCAGGTAAAGGCTTAATAAATTTTCTTCTACTTCCTGGTAAATTTACAAAAAGGTTAGTAATGGCCCAGCTTATGGATATTCAGAGATCTTAAACTCCTGTATCAATAAAATGCTTATGAATATTACCACAAGTCTTTATTTAAATTTAATAAAGCAAGCTTGAAATTTATAACCTAATACATTTCTTGGAGAAAGCAAAGGAATGTGCAGAGTGCCTTGTCACTAAAATGGAAGATGCTTCTGCATTTTGTTGGTGAACCTGATTTTCAAACTTACTTTATAGATGCACCTCATAATATTTATTTTCAATAGAAAACACATCAGGCCACAGTATCTGTACACTTTTAAAATTAGATTAGGATCTACATTTGCCCTAACTTTAAAACTACATGTCTTTCAAACATATGAAATACTTTGTGTGTTGTATTTGTCAAATTATATAACTTAGATTTCACCAAATAATGTGTTCATCCTCTCTCAATGCAAAGCATTTTAAAAATACAAAGTGTATATAGCAAAAGTTACAAATTATCCAGAATAATCAAATTTATGTTTTTCCATATTAAAATTCCACAGCTTTTACTTTGGCAATAGCCAATCCTTTTTGCTTTTTTTATTTCTTTTTCAGAATGTAAACTTGATCAAGATTGGGATAAGATCCGGGAACTGAAGCAAAAGATGCTGCTCTTTGAGTTCAAGAGAGCTGACCAGAATAGTTTGCTTCAATATAATAAAGACATTCTTGCTGTTGCTCATGTACTGAAGAGAAATAATGAGTCTCAGCCACCTGATGTAGTAGAGGTAAAGATAAACCATTGTTTATAGTAATTCATAATGTTAATGCAAGTTGCAATTAGACCTATTTCAGGTATACTTTTTTTCTTTCAGAGGAATTAAATTATTCTCACGATATTTAATTTACCTGAATCTAATGCATGCTTTAAATTTTAAAACCATAAATAGAAGTTTGTTGACAGATGTAATGTTCATAAATAGTACATTAAATTTATTACATACAACAATGGATTGTACATAAACTAACCAAACATAGCATTTAAGTTAATGTTAGTGCAAGTTGCAACTAGACCTATTCCAGGGGGAGCCCTGGAGTTAAGTCATTCTGACGATATGTACTTTACCTGAATCTAATGCATATTTCAAATTTTAAAATCATAAATAGGAAATTAATTATTAATTTATAGATGAGTCGTATTTTTTACACATCTGCTTCACATACATACCTATTTTGAGGACATGTTTCGCAAATCATTGTTTGCTTCTTTGGCTCTTATGCGACTAAAGCTTGATCCAGTGTTCCTTCACAGTATCTGTGTATAGGCTAAGGTTTTGGATAAATCGAGTCAAAATAAATTCAATGCCACGGCCGGGATTTGAACCACAGATCTCCTGGTTTCCATCCAGTCGCTCATTGAGCTACCACGGCCAGCATTCTGTCATGATATTAAATTCTCCAATTGACTCATATTTTCCTGGTGAAGCACTAGGGGCTCTCGTATTCGAGATACGCCGTTTGTGGCGACTTACTATTGTAAGTACTTGAGTCCCAGACTTTATCGTTAAACTCTTATTATTTAAGTTAATTGATGGAAATTAATCGTTCCTTCACACTAGCCGTGGCATAGAATTTTTTAGCTTGACTCTATTTATCCAAAACCTTAGCCTATACACGGAAGGAATGATTGATTTCCATCAATTAACTTAAATAATAAGAGTGAATCCCCTTCTTAATTAGTGTCAGGTATAAGTTTCACACATTGTTCACATTCCCAGAAAATCTTTTGAGTTCAAAATTTGTTTTATAGATTGAAAAAACCGACTATGAATAGTTTCTTTAATTAATCTAAACCTTACTGTTACTAAATTCCTACGGATATTCATAATCATGTTTTATAGCTTAAACTATTCTCCAAAGAGCAGTTTTAAGACTGTAAATTGAGGCGGTAATCGGTGGATATAAAGGATCCTACACCGAAAGACCGATTTTGCTCCTGGCTAGCGATCAGTATGGGAGAGCAACTCCGTTTCAGGGTCCAGTGATCAAATGAAAGTACACTCTGCTTCCTTGAATTTTCCCACCAGTTTATTTATATAACATTTAGATCACAACTTTGTCCTCCAAACAACTTGCTCGTTATCACGTTACCTTCCCCGAAAACGATCCACGATGAAGTGTCGCACCTTTACTCGATTCTCAACGTCCTTTCCTACCCCAGACTATCTCGTATGCCCCCGTTCCTATTTCCATGACTATTCCGCCCGTATCACGTGACGCATAACCATTTTTATTGAAGGTTCGTTTTCCTCCTTTTTACTCTTACTGGATCTCACCCCTGCCTATATCTGTCCCTCCTTTTTGACCTTCGGGGTCATGGGAAGAAATATTCAGACTTCTTCCATATTCCTTAGGGGAGTGTTTTCTTCTTCAATGCCTTGACACATTCTTTAGTTAATGTATTTTTGTCCCCCCAACTGCGGTTTCTGACCCCAACTGCGGTACCTGTCTCAAAATGCCCTTCGGATGAATATTGCAGTTTTCTTTTATTTACTTTATTTCTTTTTTTTTTCTTTGGAAAATTGTAAATTCCTTCGAAAGTCCCACTAAACGGTAATCAACAAAAATGATGTGAACTGGATTACTTCCTAAGTTACTTCTTATAGGCCTTCGCTCCATCTACGCGCGAACAAGCAAGGAGTTTTCGGGAGCTGTTACATATACACTTAACAAGAGACAAAATATATACATACATAGATATACACATATCCTTAAATGCATTGTTACCTAGCAATACCCTGAAATACATTGTTACATATATGAGCCCTTAAATTGTTCTGTTTATTTGTATTTTACATTTCTTGTGCAAGTCTACACTTTCTTTTGGCATTCAGAACAATGGCTTTGCCTTTCACTTTTTTTTTTTTTTTTTTTTTACATATTAGGTTGGTTCATGTTTGTCTTTTGAGCTCTATACTTTCATTGCAATATTGTGGATAATGAACACTCCGTACACTATCACACTCTTGTTATTTTGAATCACAAACATATAACTCGAATATCAGGAAATATATATATATATATATATATATATTACAATTGTGTCTTTATTCTTTTTGTGTAGACAAGGGTAGCATTTGGTTTAAGCTCAGGTTCTTACTTCCCAAAAATTTCGCTCTATATCTCTAATTCAATCCTATTTGCGTCAAGCAGTTAGCTTTACAATAATTTTTGCCTTACAGCTAATGAGGTCAGTGACTTCGGGATGTTCAAGTCATGGCTTGTCGTTGGCAATGGCCAATTCTCTAAAGGGTCTCAATAAAGATAAATTATACCTGCCTAATTTTTTATTTGTCTTAACATCTTCTAACTCAAAAGAACGGTCACCGAATTGAGCAACGATCACAGCTGGTTTTTTTTTTTTTTTTTTTTTTTTTTTTTCCATAAAAGCAGTTCTGTTCTTCCACAGAACAGAAAAAAGAGATTCTTTTTGTCTTTCGTCCAAGTGTGTGAGTCCATTCACTTTCTCCCCTAATTTGGAACGCATTTGTAACTTTGGGTCAAGGACCTGGCATGCGGTTTCGAAGGGTGGCTTTTCCTCCAGCTGTTTGGGTCTGTCGTTCACACCCACTTTCATGGAGCCATTCATTACTATCGTGACAGGGGAAAAACTTGCTTTTTCGTCGCTGCAGATTAGGTCAGTTCCCTCGCCATTAATCAAGTCAAAACTTTTACAACTCTCATGTGTGCTAACAATTTCCTCAGTCTTTAAGATTGCAAGGTAAATATCTTTGCTTATATTAATGCATTGAACAAAAAATTGTTCCTCCTCCAATTGGTTTTCGGCTTCTGTTAATTGCATGTTGGGAACTGCCTGCTGGGAAGAAGGAATTGGAAACTCTTCGTTGTCGTCTCAAATGGTTAAAATTCTGGCTGCATAATTAATCTTTGCGTAGAATGCTTGGAAGAAATCGCTTCCTAGAATAACTTATACAGCCAAATGCGGTATTATTAAAAAAATGACTTCTACATGATTTTGGCCTAAAGTGAATGGAATCATAACTTGTTTTTGTATACGTTGTTTCTGTCTTCCTATGGCCATTAGTACGTACACATTTTTGGTGGGTAACGTTTGTAGGTGTATGCCTTTCGCTTCCAAGTGATTAAAGAATTTTAGACTACAGACAGATGCCATCACTCCAGTGTCTAGCGTTGCCTGGAAAGTTTCATCTGCTATGGTGATCTCTATTGGTGACGTTTCTGCTATGTCTTGCTGTATTGTATCTGTGTTCACGTTTCCAGCATTGTTTCCAACTGTCAAGTCTTTATCCTCATCGAGTATCTGTAGTTGCGCCATTGTATTTTTAGTGTTTCCATTTTTTTTAACATACCTCGAGGCAGAAAAATGAAACGATCTCCTACCCGAATTTAGTTTTCCGTATTGTGTGTATCACTTGCACCGTTTAGGGATGTGTGGGTGGTTGGGACAAATGTCTGATTCGCAAACCATTTTTGTCTGGGCATTGCACCGTTGTTGTAATTTGTCGTTGGGGACCTACTCCTATTTGTTTCTTTGCTTGCTGACTCATGGTTCTCATGAGGTGCTTGTTCTGCTCGCTGGTCCGTCGTGTGTGGTCGGTTATCATGGTCATGACATTTATTGGTCCATCGGCGTCCTGCAAGATTTTCCCTGGGTAAGTCATATTTGTACGGTCTTTGAAAAATATCATACCGTCTCTCTCCGATAATATGGCTGTCATTGGCGTGTCGTCTTGGATATGGTCGTTGTGTGCGCATGAAATTTATGTAATGTGTTCGCTGGGGATGTTGATGATTTTCTCGGGGTTGTCTTTGGTGATATCGGGAATTGTCTTCTGTGGTCATACGCGGGTACCTGGTCTCTGTACCGGTCTCTGGGGTGTGTCTGGTCGTTATGTCTGGCATTTCCAGTGTTGTATGCCCTCGTCCCACTAAAGTTTTGGGCATGTTGCGACGTCCTGTCATCTCGTAGTCCTGGGTTCAGTTTAGTCCGGGGTGGTTCTAGTGCCGTCAAAAGTTTGATTGTGTCGGTAATTGTACTGGGTCGTGCGACAATTAAATGATTTTTTATCTGTTCTGGGTAATGTCGCGTAATTAAACTAATAAAGTCCTGAGGTTCCATGGGAGGGTCCAACATTTTACTTTGTTGCGCTAAGTCTAGAAAGTAATCCACCATGGATCGTCCTCTGTGTGAATATTTCCCTGTATTTATGTTCGTTCGGACAGCATATTGTGTTACCCATTCCAATATTTTGTTAAAAAGTGTTGTTTGAAGTCTGTGTAACTGGTGTGGTCACCTACTGCTAGCCTAAACCAAGTCAGTTACCGCCCCTGCAAGCCTCGTTTAACTATTATCATCTTAAAATCATCTGGAATGTTCTTGAGCTGAAAGTAAGACTCTAGGTCCATTATGTAACGTTTCATGTTGTCTCTCACGTCATCAAATGTTGGCACGGTTATTTCATTTATCAAGTGAAAATGGTGAGGGTACCCGGTGTTTATACAGTTATTGTATATGCTCCCTTGGCTAACACTATTACATGTTTCCATAGGTACTGTTGAAGACGTGTTTTGGCACGTGTTCATCGGTCCCTGTCTGGTCGGTACACTTGAAACGTCATTACTCTGAGGTTGGTCATTACATATTTTTAAGTCATTAAGAGCCTCTTTGAGTGATGCCATTTCTCGTGTATGGTGTTCCATTATTTTATCAGTTGAACGTTGAGCTGCGTCTGCCTGTGTCAGGGTTTCTTTAATTGCTATCAATTCATTATGAGTGGAATTTTCTGCTTCTTTCTGCCTATTTTGTATAATGACACAGGTGTTTCGCATCTCCTCCCTCAACTGGGCATGCACATCATCATAATGCTGTGAAATCTGGTTAAGTTGCTCCCTTGTGGTTTCCATGTCCTTTTGTGTATCGTGCACCTCTGTGCGCATATTCAAAAATTCTGCCTCTATAGTGGCCTGCCCTAACCTAATTTCTGCTAATTGCTTATTCTGTTTTTCTTTCTAATTGTCTTTTCAACGTGTTTGTGTATTCTGCTATCTTTTTTTCTAAATTATTTTGTAACGTGCTGTTTCTTGCTGCTATTTGCTGACTATGTTCTGACATCTTAGTTTCTATTTGCTGGCTCTGTTGTGACATTCTAATTTCTATTTGTTGGCTTTGTTCTGACATCTTAGTTTCTATGTGCTGGCTTTGTTGTGATATTCTACTTTCTATTTGTTGGCTTTGTTCTGACATCTTAGTTTCTAGGTTACTTTGGAGCTGCTGGAGCATCTGTTGCATCATAGCCGTGAGGCTGAGTGTTGCTTCAGGACTAATTTCTTGCACAGCAATGTCTCCTGGCTGCCCTTGGATTTGTTCTTCCATGTCTGCGTTAATTATCCTGCCACTTCTCAGGATCACATAAATTTTACACAGTCTTTAGTGTTACTGCCAGGCTTGTCCTGCACAGTGAGTGCCCCTTGTGGAAAGACTTTGGAAAGGGTACTTACTCGTGATGTTGCTGGTGTTTACCTCCATCGGAAGTGGTGGTTGTTGCTGCCCTGTTGTCGTCGTGCTCAGCGACCTCGTCCGCTGTGTCCGTCTACGATGTCGTGGTGTGATCTGCTGTTGCTCCGGGTGGTGTCTCCGTGCGGTCGTCATGTTCTCGGCGTCTGTTGCTCTGGGTGTTATCTCCGGGTGGTAATCTCGTTCTCGGCGTCTGTTGTGCCTGGTGTTGTCTCTGGGCGGTAATCTCGTTTTCGGTGTGATGGTCTTGAAGGAGATGTTGGTGGTTGTGGAAGCTCGCCGGGTGGTTAAGACACGTTGGGTGCCATTTGAGGCGGTAATTGGTGGATATAAAGGATCCTACACCGATAGACCAATTTTGCTCCTGGCTAGCTATCAGTATGGGAGAGCAACTCCGTTTCAGGGTCCAGCGATCAAATGAAAGTACACTCTGCTTCCTTGAATTTTCCCACCAGTTTATTTATATAACATTTAGATCACAACTTTGTCCTCCAAACAACTTGCTTGTTATCACGTTACCTTCCCCGAAAACGATCCACGATGAAGTGTCGCGCCTTTACTCGATTCTCAGTGTCCTTTCCTACCCCAGACTATCTCGTACGCCCCGTTCCTATTTCCATGACTATTCAGCCTGTATCACGTGACGCATAACCATTTTTATTGAAAGTTCGTTTTCCTCCTTTTTACTCTTACTGTATCTCACCCCCGCCTATATCTGTCCCTCCTTTTTGTCCTTCGGGGTCATGGGAAGAAATATTCAGACTTCTTCTCATATTCCTTAGGGGAGTGTTTTCTTCCTCGACGCCTTGACACATTCTTTAGTTAATGTATTTTTGTTCCCCCAACTGCGGTTTCTGACCCCAACTACTGTATCTCACCCCCGCCTATATCTGTCCCTCCTTTTTGACCTTCGGGGTCATGGGAAGAAATATTCAGACTTCTTCTCATATTCCTTAGGGGAGTGTTTTCTTCCTCGACGCCTTGACACATTCTTTAGTTAATGTATTTTTGTTCCCCCAACTGCGGTTTCTGACCCCAACTGCGGTACCTGTCTCAAAATCTAATTGAATCAAATTTACAAATATTTTGTAGATGCTTCATTTAAAAAGTCCTTTCGAAGCCTCATTTATCTTCAGATTCATGGTGCATATCCTAGAAATCAAAATTGCTACTTTTTGCAGCTTACAAACAAAGCAGTTATTCAGCTGTTTTCTCTGATTCTGATAAAAGTGATCTCAAAATTGTAATAGTTATCTACAGATTAATAAATGTATCCTACTTGTAATCCAAATACTAGGGGCATTCAAAAATGATTGGCACTACAACATTTTTTTGTTTACAGGAACCACTTATTGAACAAACTCATTCAGGTAACCTTACAGGTATTCCCTGCCAATGTCTGTGCACTTGTTCCATTGTTCTGGAAGCTTCCGTATTTGCATAGCAAACCATTCCTGGGTATCCTGGCCCCACTGATGGACGACTGCATGAAGTTTGTCATTAGTGGTGAACTTGTTACCCCACATGACCTCTTTCATCGAGTCGAATATTGCATAGTCACTAGGAGCCAAATTGGGTGAATATTGAGGATGTGGCAGCACAGTAAACCCTAGTGTACTAATGTTGGCCATGGTCTGGTGACTGGCATGTGGTCATGCATTGTCTTGTTGGAGAAGAAAACCACAGCCGCATTTTTGATGGCGGCACTGTTGAATGTGTCGGCAGAGTTGTTGCAGTGAATTGCAGTACCGCTCATTGTTGATGGTCATATTGGGAAGGAGCCAGTCCATGAGCAGTATCCCTTCCTGATCCCAGAACATAGTTGCCATGTGTTTCAAACAAATAGTCCTGGCAGTGACTTCTTGAGACAATGGCTCGCAGCATGCTTCCACTCCATAGACTGACGTTTATTTTCTGGAATATCGTGGAAAAACCAGGACTCATCGACAATGTTTTATAGAGAATTCCTCTGGATCTGCACTATACTGTTGCAGTAACTGTTGGCATACCTGCACACGATTCTGTTTCTGCGCATTAGTGCGGGTATGTGGCACTCATTGTATACACGTCTTTTTCATATAAAATCATCATGGGTTATGGTATGGAGCGTTCCTTGTGACAGACCTGCTGCCTGTACTAATTCATCAAATGTGATTCGCCTGCTCTCCAATATCAGGTCTTTGACATGCTGGATATTGTTTCGTTTGCATGCAGTTCCTGGAAGCTCTGTGCTTTTGACTTTTTCAGCAGTCCCTGCCGTCTTTGAATTCGGACACCCAACGAAACACAGACCTGCGACTCAGTACAGACTCCCCATATATGGCCACTAACCTCTTGTGGATGTCTGAAGCAGTCACTCCTTCCCTCCAGAGAAACCATGCAGTCCACCTTTGCCCGTGCTTGTCTGCTTTCATACGCTTTCGAGCGTATTTACAAGATGGTACAATTGCTGCTCTAGTGCGCGATCTATGGGAAGTAGCAATATCACCTGGTGGCAAGTAGACAGTACTGTCGCTTGTCTTCACACACACATCCACACTGCCATTTTGCAGGAGTTATAGGGGGAATGCCAATCATAATTGAACAAACTAAATATTTTGGAGCCAGAGCTGCATGATGTGCCTCAGCTTGCTTGCTGGCTTGCTTGCTTTTTTCAATTCTATTCAATTTATTCATCCCTTATATTTTATACAAAGGATATATCATTTTATAAGAAAACATAAAAAATATACCTAAAAGTCTACTATATACATTACTTAGAAACTAAAATGTACATTGTTTATTTTCCATATTTTGCTTTGTACTCTTCCACACTTTAAAAAGCGTGTTCTGACAAATACCTTTTTATATTCTTAATATTATATAGTTAGTATTCTTTATTTTTCCTAGCAATCTATTATACATGTCTTTTCCGATACGTTCTAATGATCTGTTGTTTAGTGTTCCCCTTAGTGTGGTCATAAAATAGTCAGCTTTATTTCTTACATTATATGAGTGTACATTACAGTTCTTTTTACATGTATCCCTTTCTATTACATATTTAATGCTTTCATATATGTATATGCTGGAACAGTTAAAATATTATGCTTCTTAAATATCTGCCTACAGCTAGATTTTCTCTCCACATTTTCAATTATTTGGATAGCTTTCTTTTGTAATTTGAAAATTTTTAACACCTCTTTTGCATTTATATTACCCCATAAAGATATCCCATATTTTATATGTGAATAGATAAATGCATAATACACTTGTTTTAAGGTTTTATTATCCATAGTTCATCTTGTTTCATTATGTATATACCGTTATTTATTGTTTTTTATTATATGTTCTATGTGTTGCCTCCACCCGAGGTGTTTATCAATTACTACCCCCAAAAATTCTGTTTGGCATGTTTCTGGAATACTGTCACCATCAACAGTAATTTTTATATTCTTTGAACACTTCTTGAGATCGAACTGTATCCAGCACGTCTTTTTTAAATTTATCATTAGGTCTAAGTTTAAGGAATATTGTTTTACTAGTTTTAGGATTTCCTTTGCTTTATCTTCCACTTCTCTTTCTGTAGATTCATTTATTATGGCTATATCATCTGCATGTCCTATTACTGTACCACATGCTTTCTTATCAACTCAAAAAGGTCATTTATATAAAGTAAAAATAAAAATGGTCCCAATTTTGAACCTTGAGGTATACCTGATGTTACATATCCCCAGTCTGACTTAATATTTTCAATTTCTCCCTTTGTGTTCTTAAAATTTACTTCCAACCATTGCATTCGCTTTTTTAGATAAGATTCAACCCAATCTTGTGCAATTCCTCGTACCCCATATCTGTTTAGTTTTTCTATTAGTAGTTCTAAGTTAACGCACTCAAAAGCTTTACTTAGATCTATGAACACTGCAATAACTATTTCTCTTTTATTTAAGGCATTTATTGTTGTGCTATTCACTTTATTGCTTGCATTGTGGATTTGTGTTTTTGAAATCCATATTGTTCCTCCGCTATAATGCTCAGTTTTTTAAAGTAAGATTGTAATTGTTCTAAAAATACCCCTTCTATGATCTTCGAGTAACTACCACATAGTGTAATCGGTCTATAATTTTCCTTTTCTAACTTTCCACCTTTCTCTTTGTATATTGGTCTTACAATAGCTTTATTTAGTGTATCTGGAAAAATTCCCTGTGTCAGAGAGGCATTTATAATATGGTTCAATACCTCTGCCGTTTCCAGCTTTATAGCTTTGACAATTTCATTAAGTTTTTGTCCTGTGAAGAAGTATTTATGGTTTTGACTTTTTTAACTATGTTTAAATAGTGGTTATTAAATATATTACAAATCTCTTTTGGACTTTCAATTACTTTATCATTATGCTTTATTTTTATGTTTTCAATTTGTTTACTGTTATTATTCTTATGGACTCTGTATACAATATTCCATATTGCTTTTGTTTTATTTTATGATCTTTCAACTATTTCTCTATTGTAATTTGTTTTTGCATTTTATATAACTCTCTTTATTACATTATAGTCGTATATTTTAATGATCTTTCATTCATATGTGGTGTTTTTATTGAGTTTAAAAAGTGCATTCATTTGAGGGATATTTTTATGCCTGTTGTCATCCAGGGTTCTGTTTTTTTATTTTTTCCGCCTGCTTGCAGGCAACAAGTGAATAGAGATAGCTGGTTTAATCAGTCTGGAACAAGCGTTTGGTGTTTACTTTCAATTTGTATGTTGGTACAGAATTCACTTGTGCTGCCAGCAGAATATTTGAAGAGAATTCCCCACAACATGGGGTGATTCATAGTTTAATTAGTAAATATCATGAAGTAGAATGTATTCTTGATAAACAAAGAATGTAACATACACTGCTTAAAAAAATTCTTGATGACATTGGTCTGTGCTTAGAAAATTCCCCTGTTAGCAAATGGAAATATCATATATTTCCATATAAAGGGCTTCTAAGTTACTTGGTTTAAGGTCCTATAAATAGACATACAATGTGCAGCAAATTAAACTGGGTGATTCTGTTCATAGGATTCAATTTTGTGAAAGAATTTGGAATAACATGCATGTTGGAGCTTCTTTGTCCTGGATTTTCAGCTGAGTTGGATGTCACCTGAGCTTTGCTATCATGAAATATGGATGACCTAGTATTTTACAACAAATTGTCATTTATGAGTAATCCACATTCATTCTTTTGAAGTAATGTATCTAGATTAATTTTTGTGTTCACCATTGCAGGCACAGTTATTATCATCTGGGCGAGATTTGGCAAAGTTCCACAAAATGGTGAAAGAAAAGTCGAGTCCACATGATCTTGAGAATATGAAGGAAGTAATAATTGAACAAATGAGGAATATCTCCATAGCTGAAAGCTGGGACATATTGCTGAAACAAATGGAGTCTCAAACACAGGAACTTGCTAGTGCAAAATACAGCAAAGAGATATTGCAGGACTTAGAGAACATCAAGTAAGTAAAATACCCCTACACTAATGACATTAATTGATTTGGATTTAGATTTACGTGTATAAGCAAGATCTTTTCATTTTAAACTGCAATAGTGGAAACAGTCGCCCAATGCATAGTTTCTTTCTTGCCACCTGAGTGCCATAGTTTGTGCAGTACATTATATGAAGCCTGTCTAAAAGGTATCCAACTTTTTTTCCATGCAAAGTAGTAATGCTTTGGTAGCACCACTAGAGGGTGGCAGGAGGAACCTTAATGTACATGTTTGAATTTTCTCACCAGTTTGTATGTTCAGTTGCTGGCTGTAGGTCAGCTGAGCTGCTGTTATAAGTGTTTGTCGGATTTAGTTTTCTTGCAAGATGACTGAACGAATTGAGCAAAAATACTGATTCAAAGTTTTGCCAAGAATTAAGAGATTTTCAAAAAGAAACCATTTGTAAAATTCAGCGGGTGTTTTGAGATGAAGTTCAGGGGTAACCCGAGTCTCCAAGGCCAAAAAAAGTACAAAGGTAAGAAACAAAATCAAGGTGATGCTAAAGTGTTCTTTGATATCTGTGGAGGAGTTGTGCCCAACAGTGACAAAGTACTATCAAAATAGATTGAGTCAACATGAAAAGTTCAATGCCTTGGCCAGGATTTGAACCACGGATCTCCTGGTTTCCATCCAGTTGCTCTAACTTATTGAGCTACCATGGCCAATGTGCCGTCCAGACATTAAATTCTCCATTTGACTTGTATATTTCCCCGGTAAACCACTAGGGGCTCTTGCATTCGAGATACACCGTTTGTGGTGACTTACTATCGTAAGTACTTGAGTTCCAGGCTTCATCATTTAACTCTTATTATTTTAGTTAATTGATGAATACTATCATAATGTCCGTCGCCATCTCCGTGATGAGTTTGGCAGAAAAGACCAGACCTCTGGCAAGTGAAAATCAGGCAGGTGCATGACAATACTCAAGCACATTCATCACAACTGATCCAGACTATTTTGGCAAAATGTGAATTTCTGATTGTTTGCCAATTTGTCTACTCTCCAGACATGGCTCCTTGTGACTTCTGGTTGAAAACGCCTTTGAAAGGATCCTATTTTGAGAGCAGAGAACAGATAATGAGGAATGCAATGGTGGAATTGAATGTCATTAAAAATAAAAAAAAATAAAAACTTTCTAGAATTGTTTTCAGAAGTAGCAATAGTGGGTAAGTGTGTGAATGTGCAAGAGGACTACTTTGAAGTAGATTAGGGTCCCAAACCCGTCAGGACATAGGTTTTCCAGTTATAGGTTGGATGCTTTTTAGACATACCTATAAGCAAATACACTCCCAGGCAACATCAACAAACATTAATGAAATAAAAGGATACCTACACTTCAGAATGTTCTTGCAAGCATAATCAAAATTAAATTTTTAAAATGATTATTTCTATTTTAATTAAGAAATTATGCTAAACGTTTAAATATTTTTTAAAATGATTTGATATTGTCACCATGTGGCATTTTTGTGCTGCTGACACAAGTCGGAGCCAGGCGCATGAGCAGTAAAGAAAGAGACAGAGAGAAGCTCCAGAGCGTTTGGTCTATTGTTGTTGCTGCAAAATTTCTCGGAAGGTCTGCTGCTTTCTAGAAACAATGGCTGGGGGGTATAAATACCCTGCAAGGTGTTAGAGCAGCAGTTGTTTGTTGGTTATTATGACAGTCGACTATTGAAGTGTACCACAGTGATTTCATTCATTTATTTTCGTGCAGCAAAACACCGAGTCAGGCTTAAAGACAGCTGATTGTCAATTTCACGTTGTTCTAAATTGCTGCAAACCAGATTTTCGAATCTACGTAACCCAAGCAGTCACGTGTGGTGAGAAGCGGGATCCGACAATGGAAACTGCATTGGCGAAGAACTTAGAACAGCTGAAAGAAATGAAGGCCGAATTAACGACGGAAATGAAAGTGGCGAACAACAGTCTGGCCACAGAAATGAAGGCTGCGAACGAAGCTCTCGCCGCCAAATTCGAAGGGCAGTTGGCCGACGTGAGGGATGACATCACAGAGCTGGTCAAGTGGAGTAGCGCATCGAAGACCTGGTGAACCACATTAACAACTTAGAAGGAAAGGCCGACAACAACACCAAGTCCCTGAACGCCATGTTAGAGGACATTGTTGGCAGAAACTAAAAGATCTGAAGGCCGACACGCTGGGACGTGACACATCTGCGTGCATCAAACCATCGAAGTACGACGGTACATCAACTTTTGAAGTCTTCCGCGGCCAATTCGACACAGTGACCAAGCACAAGTGATTAAAGAATAACTTAAAGTATAACATTTAGTTCCTCAAAATAAATATAGTATTAAAATTTTACTACATTTATCTAAAAAAGATAAAATTCCTAATAATAAAATATCTGGTATGTATAAATTTAATTGTTTAGATTTTGATAAAGTTTATATTGGAAAGACAAAACGTGATTTGGAAACCAGAACAAAAGAACATTTTCATAACATTAAGTACAACCAGACTGATAAATCGGCCATAGCAGATCAGTTTTGGTCATTTAACCATGAAGTATTTCCAGAAGTTAAATTATTAAAACAATTAAATGGTTCGATCGATTTAATGGTTTGGGAAAATTTTGAAATACCGGCAGTCAATTCTATTTTTAAGTTTATTTTATTTTCTGATTTTGGTAGTACTGGCAAAAACATAGTAACCTCTAGTGATTGTAACATTGCCAGTGAGGTTGTTTGTGCTGACGACGTGAATGAATATCCAGAAAATTGCGATTGTCATCAATTAATAAGAAAATTTTCATAATTTTCTTTTAAGATAAGTGAAGTTGTATGTTATAGTAAGGATAATGGGGCTTAGAAAGCAAAGCAAGAAAACGTTATTTCATTATGATGCCACGTCATATATTGAAATAAATTGTGAAACATTTCAGAGTCATAAAAAATGTATTTCTGCTACGACAAATAATTTTTTGACACAAAGAATGGAAAAGAAAATAGAAATCTTGTGCTTTATAACCGGTGTAATTGCTCCCAGCTATGATTACACCATTTATTTTTTGTGCATGTTTGCAACCAGTGTAGAATACCGGTCTGGGTTGTTGATTGTTTTCCCATAGCTCCGTGAAACAGTTATTTTATGTTGTCCCCAAAGAGTTTCAAATATTGTATTATGTGAGGTTAAGTAGAGTGAGTCATGCACAGAGAAGCTATGTAAGTGGAAATGACGTCACAAAAGTGTTGAATATCAAACTTATTTGTGATTGGTGTGACGCGTATATCGTAAAACGTGGACCAATCAGATATAGAAGATTTTACGTTGCCATGGAGGATATTCAATATTCCTCTAGAGGGATCGAACTATTAGCGAAATGCTAATGTGTAGAAGAAGCGGAACTGGTCATTCTTCTCCTAACAGTCGCCGTGAACGGATGTAAGGTTCTCTTCTTAAACGCCGTTGTGTGCGGAAGAGTATAAGTTTATTCTCGTAACAATCATCGAATATAACTAGATAATCTTTACATTAAATATCATCGCTAGAAGACACACAATTTAATTATTATACACGGTAGTGAACAAACGTATAAAACTTTTGATTCTTGCACGCATCCAGATAAACGCGTCACATCAAGTGAATCTTGTGTAAGAATAGTGTTATAAATGTTGTATCATACGTTTTGTTCGAACTGGTGTTAATTGAAGTAAGGAAATAAAAGTTTCTACATTATTTAATACAGAGGAAAATGATTACTCATTTTACGTAAAATTTCCTTCCGCCGTACCACTCCTGTAAAAGAAGATATCTTGCTCAACCGACTGAAGCCACGCCGAGGTAAGCTGGGACTTCAAAAACCATCAATTCCAACCCTGTTCCAAATGGTCACCTCAACGAGGGGCATAATTCACCATCCATCTATACGATTCGACTACAACCCAGTTCCAAAATGGCGCCCAACTGTATGGCTCGAATAGGCAGAAGGAGGATTACACCACAGGAGAATAAATAGTGTAATGGACAGGTAACTTCGAATCAAGAAAGAAGAAAGAAGAAAAGTGAGTACGGAAAATCTTAATAGATAATTAATAGAAAAAGTGACAAAATTATAATTTTCATTTTTTTTATGTTATTAAGAAAGGGAAAAATATTACCTAAAATGGAAGGTAAAAAATTAACAGACAATAAGAATAAAAATGTTGGGGAAGGAGTGGAAAGACTAGTTAGTGATAAGAGAGCAGAAATACAAGAAGTCAGGGAAGTAGTGGAAGGAATGAGTAGTGATGATGCAGGAACAAGTAGAACAGAAATTATGCAGAGTAAAGGTAATGAAATGATAATAGACAGGTTAGAGAAAATGATGAGTAATTTTGATGCTAAAATGGATAGTTTTAGACAGGAAATAAGACAGGAAATAAGACAGAATTCAGATCAAAATTCAGAAAATTTAAATAGTTTTAGACAGGAAATAAGACAGAATTCAGATCAAAATTCAGAAAATTTAAATAGTTTTAGACAGGAAATAAGACAGGAAATAAAACAGAATTCAGAAAAGGCAGATCAAAATTTAAGGCAGGAAATGAGTAATTTAAATGCTAAAGTAGATCAAAGTTCAGAGAAATTAGAAACTAGGATAGATCAAGGTTTAGGTAACCTAAGAAATGAAATTGAGAAAGGAAGAGAAGAGTGTAGAGAAGGCATAAAATCATTAAAACAGAAAATAGAATCTCATGATGGAGAAATGTCTAAGTTAAAAGAGATGTTTCAGGAAATGAAAATAAGTCAGGAAAATGTAGTAAAAGATATAAGAAGTGAATTGGCTAAGGAGTCAGAAATCCTTAAGCAACAACAAATAGAATTTGTAGAAAAACAAAAAGTAGAAATAGGGGAATTAGAGAATAGAATAAGACAAGAAATAGATGTAGTCTTATTAGATAATTCACGGAAATTCCATGAGGAAAATATTGAAATACAGAATAATTTTGTAAGAGAGGTAAATAGTATCAGAAATGATGTTAAACTAATTGCTACTGAGGTGCAAACACAACAAGATGAACTAAAAGTTAAATATGATGAAGTCAGTAAGTTGAATAGTGAAATGATTACAAGAATAGATTTGGCACAGGAAAGTTTTGAGAGAGAGAAAGAAAACATTAGCAAGCTGAATCAAGTTGTGATTGCATTACAGGCAAGCAAAATTTCTGAGAACCAGAGGGTAATAAAATCTAAGAATATTACATGTAATGACTTACCTGGTAATTCAGGTAATATTGTACAAAACTTAGAGAATTATTTGGAGAGTGACGATACAGAATCTTTGTCACCTGATTGTGAAGTAAATGGTAATGGACAAATACAAAACATGCACACACATACACAGTTACACAGTCAAGGTAACACAAATTGTACAAATTATTTGTTGCATGACATAAGTCCACCTACTTTCGAAGAAGAATCGGGAGACAATCCCAAAATATTTCTAAAGGAATTAGAAGAATATTTTAAAATTAAAAAGATTCCAAATGAATTTAGGATGATGATTGTGAAAAGGTGTTTGAAGAAAAATGCTTTAGAATGGCTGAGGTTAACACTAGCATCACATGAAACGTATAGTATGTTTAGGAATGTGTTTATAAATAGGTTCTGGGGTCCAGAAAGACAGAGAAGAATTAAAGTCGAACTGGCCACTGGTAAATTCGAGTTCAAGAAGGGTGTGTCCATGACTGAATATTTCCTAAAACTTGCTAACAAAAGTAAACTTGTGAATCCAGATATGTCGGAAACCGAGATCGTGAATATGCTAATACGACATTATCCACCACACATTAGAAACCACCTAATTGTGGCTAAGCCCGTCGACTTTACTGATGTGATTGAGTTATTATCAGAATTTGAGGCTCATAACCTTAATTCTGATTCTACTCATAGTCAAGTTGATCCTGACAAGACTCATATAGAACAAAAGCAAGTAAATAGACAGGAAGTAAGACCAACATTCAGGGAAAATCACAACCATACTAACCAAAACCAAAATAGTTTTAACCAAAATTGGGGCGGGGCACGTTCAAGAGACAACTATGAACGAAGAGAGTACAACCCCAGAAAGACATATGAATCGGTAGTGCCAGGTATAGGAAGGAGAATTCCAAATACTCCTAGGAGGAATTATAATAATGACCAACCTGTGGGAAATGTGAGGAGTAATCAGGTGAATCAACTGAGGTTTTACAGGGGAAATAACTTAAGAACGGGTTATCAAAGTAGAGGAAGAGGAACTAGCATCGAAGACTCTTCATTAAGAGATTTTGGGGGTCCTAGGTTTGAAAGGGCAGACAATAACCTAGAAAGGACACAGACTCAGGGAATAGAAAGAGAAATAAATAACGATAGTACCAACCCAACTGCTAGTGTAACTACCGACCGCACTAATGCGGAAAACTGAGTACCAAATCATTTTGTGCCTTGGAAAGTGGTTCGGTAGAAATGACACAGGGCAAAATCAAAATTCAAAATTTACCAGAAGATAAGCTCACTCTCTCCAGAAGTAAAGATCGGGAATTAGTAAATCCACCTCAGATTAACCTTCGTATAGGCGATAGCGAATATAAAGTATTGATAGACACAGGAGCTAGTTCATCAGTAATAAGTGAGAACTTATTCAAGGAATTACTATCCAAGTTTAGGATTGAATATTTAAACGTGTGTAATGTATACTGTAGCACAGCTATTGGGAAAAAGAAAGATAAAGTTAATTATCAAGCGTTAATTCCTGCGCGAATAGATGATTGGAATTTCAATTTTATCGTATTGGTAATACCAAACTTAGCTCGTGATATTATTATTGGCAATGATGTATTGTATGGTTGGCAAAGGGTGATAGATTTCGAAAAACATGAAATGAAGGTCAAAGGAGATAACGAAGTAATAAGAATAAATTTGTTAGAAGAAATCATATTAAAAGAGGATGAGAAGGATAGTATAAATAATGATAGGTTTTTTTGTAGAAAATATAATATTATACGAAGAAGATATAATTAATAATGAAGAAGATGATAGTGGTAAAGAGAATTTACTTTTAAATAATAAAGAAAATGAGACGTTTGTCCATGGAGATCATTGTTGCCAAATAAACACATTAAATACCGACACCGAGCGAAAACAAGAAGAGGAAGAAATGATATTCCAAAGAACTTTGAAAGAAAAGTTAGGGAAAACATACAATTTAAATCACGCGCAAAGAGAACAATTGAGGTTATGTATACTAAAGAACAGGAACGTTTTTAGTACGAAACCTGGATTGTGTAATAAGTACATACATACATTTAAGGTGAACGACATTGCTCCTTATACTCATAAAAGTAGATCTGTGCCTATCACTATTAGACAACAAGCATCTGAAGTAATAAACGATATGCTAGAAAATGGAAATAAAATTTTAAAAGATTGGATACCAAAGTATGGGCCAATAAAGGCAATATTATCAGACAACGCAACGGTTCACCGGAGTAAATTGTTTACTTCAGAGATGAAGAACAATAATATTAAGATGTATTACTCTTCAGCATATTTTCCCCAAGGAAATCCTTGCGAGAGAGTGATGCGTGATTTAGGCTTGTATTTCAGAATTCTGTGTCATTCTAACCACCGAGGCTGGTACAAATACTGCCATATTATTGAGAAAATCATTAACAATACCCCAAACTCTACTACCAAATTTTCACCAATCGAATTAATGACTGGACTACAACCTGAACCTCTAGTAATAAAAGCACCAACAACCTTAAAAGTAGATGAAATGGAATTGAATGAAGAAGAAAAGTGTGCTGAAGCATTTCGAAGAATAAAAGAAAAAGCAGAGAAAAGATTATCAAAGATACAAAGAAAAGGAGCGAAATGGAATCCTGAAATAAATGATAAAGTTCTCGTAAAGACATTTAATATCTCCAGTTCTAAAATCAAATCCTATTGGAGAATGAATTTGTTATATAAAGGTCCATATAAAATAGTAAGAAAATTTGGGGATCATACGTACGAATTAAGAGACGATGATAATAAAATGATAGGAAAATATCACAAAACACTTTTAAAACCATTCAAAAGCCTTGACACTCACAAGAACAAATGATTTAAAAAAAAAAAAAAAAAAAAAAAAAAAAATATGTTTATGAATTACTAAAAAATGTTTTGTTTTTTATTATTGTGTTCGAATAATTTCTGATTTTATATTGTTATTTTAAATTGTATTAATTGTTCATTGTTGTAATAATGTTTAATTATTGGGGCATTCTTCAGAATATATGGAACAATATTATTGGAAGATTTAAGTTAATTTTCCATATATTCTGAAGAGGGGCATCTGAAACAGTTATTTTATGTTGTCCCCAAAGAGTTTCAAATATTGTATTATGTGAGGTTAAGTAGAGTGAGTCATGCACAGAGAAGCTATGTAAGTGGAAATGACGTCACAAAAGTGTTGAATATCAAACTTATTTGTGATTGGTGTGACGTGTATATCGTAAAACGTGGACCAATCAGATATAGAAGATTTTACGTTGCCATGGAGGATATTCAATATTCCTCTAGAGGGATCGAACTATTAGCGAAATGCTAATGTGTAGAAGAAGCGGAACTGGTCATTCTTCTCCTAACAGTCGCCGTGAACGGATGTAAGGTTCTCTTCTTAAACGCCGTTGTGTGCGGAAGAGTATAAGTTTATTCTCGTAACAATCATCGAATATAACTAGATAATCTTTACATTAAATATCATCGCTAGAAGACACACAATTTAATTATTATACACGGTAGTGAACAAACGTATAAAACTTTTGATTCTTGCACGCATCCAGATAAACGCGTCACATCAAGTGAATCTTGTGTAAGAATAGTGTTATAAATGTTGTATCATACATTTTGTTCGAACTGGTGTTAATTGAAGTAAGGAAATAAAAGTTTCTACATTATTTAATACAGAGGAAAATGATTACTCATTTTACGTAAAATTTCCTTCCGCCGTACCACTCCTGTAAAAGAAGATATCTTGCTCAACCGACTGAAGCCACGCCGAGGTAAGCTGGGACTTCAAGAACCATCAATTCCAACCCTGTTCCAAATGGTCACCTCAACGAGGGGCATAATTCACCATCCATCTATACGATTCGACCACAACCCAGTTCCATCCGTCATGAACTACTAGTTTCTTTCACACAAGTCTGGTTGATACTCTTCCTATTCCTATAAATTAATGTATCTTCAATGTTATTCACATCAGGAGACTTTGGAAGCCACTCCATGCAGATTATTTCTGGATGCTTGGTTAGCCAATCCTGCATGATATTCAAAGTATGCACACCAGTGTTGTGCCCTGCGCCAGGACATAAGCGGGCTAGCGTGTTGTGCTTTGGTTCCCTGCACCCTGGGGAATGCAGATTTTAAGTCCCGGGTGTAGAACTAGTGCCCACTTAGCATCGTGAGGAAATTGAGGAGCTATGCTAGGTAGTGATCCCTGGTCTAGAAAGCCAACTGTCCAGCTAGGGGTGCCGTGATGCTGACCTAGATCCTCTGATGCGACTGGTATGACATAGGTTAAGTTTACACCAATGTTGTCATACGTAAAGTCAGACTCTTCCTGTTCTGGGAAACTAGAACGAAGGGATGGCAGCTAAGTGTTTTTGAAAATACCTATAGAGAATAAAGTTTTCATTCTCTCTTACACTTGAATTAACTCCTATGGACCTGATGCCATTATATAGTTCCAGAAACATGCTAACATTCTTCCAGAATATTTTGCTCGAACGACGTGCTGAGGCAGATATTTAGTTCCTCTGGGTCTATACAGACATAGGGTATAGTAGGTTGAGTCGACTACAGCTGATGTTAGGAAGATTCTAGCGAAATGCATTCTAGGTAAATACTAGCAATAAATGGAGCCTTGAGTATTAGTTCGACTCAAAATTATATTAATAGGATCCCTTGTTAATCAGATCGAAATACCTTCTCATCACTCCAGAATACCAATTTCTGGTAAGCCTGAGGGAGGTCAATATTGTGCAATGCCTATTGTAAGTAATATTCCAGGCTCATATGCCAAAAGCTTAGTGGCAGGACGGTGTGATGCAATATCAGTATCCCTTAATCGTTGACATATGGTTTCATATTAGCAACCATATTCAACTGTTTTATCAAGAAAGACAGAAAAGGTTGATTCCTCATTTTCTACCAGGGCTTCATCTTGAGCAATTGTTATTGCAAGAGGCCTACCTGAACGCCTGCATAATTTGCCCATACAACCTCTCTCCTTCGTAATACCTGTCTAGCCATTGCTTCACTGTTCTTCAGTCACAACCCAAATCTGGAGATTTGTGAAGCTTTCTCACCATGAGTAGCAGTCAGCTCCACACAATTGTGTGAAAGTGGTATGCTTCTTTACTGTGATAAAATCTTAGTGAAAAATTACAATGCAGTGCATAAAGAACTTCCAACAATATTTTGCATGCACAGGAAAATACAAAAGTGTAACTGGACTTGATTCAGAATGTAATCCCTCTGCCCACTAGACACAGCTTACATTTTACCACTGAGCTACAACAGGTATTAGAATGTAGCTTATATACATCATAGATGGTGGTTCTGTAAAAATTGTTGCTTCGCATATGTTTCCTGTTTTTGCATTTTCTAATACCATTTAGTAATAACTTAGCTGGATGAAAGCATCTGTAAATTAGTTCTTTACTGCATCTGAGAAACTAAAAATGCTGGGATAAAAAGTATAGACTGCACATTGGGGTTCGAACCACAAACTCTTTGTCCTCATACATCGTGTGTTTTACCACTGCGCTACAAAAGCCACAGCTAGATTGCTGATTATAGAGCACCAAATGTAGTAGATGTTGCTTCTATTAAAATCATCATTCCACATGTTTTCCATTTTTGTTACATTTTGCAGTGCCAAGTAGTAAGAGCTAAGCCACATGAGAACAGTTGTAAATTACCTCATTAATGTGTCTAACAAAGTTAAAAATTTGGAGTTAAAAAGTATGCTCATACTTTAGGATTCGAACTATGAATGCTCGTGCCACTTGTCACAACCTACATTTTGTTACTGAGCCATGATAGAAGCTGTCCTATGTACAACATAGATATCTTTCTGTTAAAATCATAAATCCAAGGTTTCTCCATTTTCCTGCATAGTCTCCAATGTCATGTAGTTCAAGTGAATTGCTACTTGCTTTGTTATATTTAGGCAATCTTTCGTCATATTAGGTTAATATAGCCATAGAAATCCTCAAAGTGAGTAAGAGGTTAAAATGACGACCAGGACACTATACATCTATGAACATGACCAATTTACTTTTCATACCTTCTAGTGACGGAATACCTGTATGATACTGACTCGCAGAAACTGTACATTTGCTTTCTTGAAAGAAAGTACATACTGTTGTATATTGATGCACAGTTTTTACTAATTTAGCATTTTTCCTTTTTAAAGTATATATTTATACAAACAGAAATATATTATATAAAAATTTCTTAAATTTTAATTAAAATTATGAAGTGGTCATATAAAATCAAGAAACCATTTGAACACTAAGAGTCAACAAAGCTATTTGACATAACTGATATATTAAAAAATCAAGCATACAGCTGATGTAAGAGTTACTTCTAACTGGATATGAACGGTCATGTCCTATCAGAATCTCTGAGATTTTATTTGTTGAAATTAATTTATAAATGGAATTAGACTTCTCACATAACTTCAAGAAGTAACAATTTAGATTGTCAAAACTAATACATAAAGCTAGTTTACAAAGGTACAAATTAAAGTATTATTTGTACACATTTTATTGGTCCCTTGGGGTCCTTCTTGTGACATTTACACAAATTTGAAACTTAAGAGATTTTGTATGCAAACCTCTTAGGAAGGTCAGAAAATAACAAAGGTCATTTGTTGCCACAGCCCATCAAAGGAAAAAGTACCTACTTGTTCAGTGATAATGAATCTAAACTGAGATGTTCCTTCAGACCATATTTTATTCTTGTTACTTTGTATTTAAGCAGGCAAATTTACACTTAACGTCTTTACTAACCTATGTTTCTAAAGAACATCATAACACCTTCGATAGAAACAATGCTTAATGCTTACTGACCCAAAAAGAAACTCTAATTAAAATTTTATTGTCATTTCCTAAATTTAATTATACTAACCAATTAAATGACTTACTATTTGACTTTCTTGAATACATTTTTACACAGTTTCCCAAAAAATATGCTATCACTATTGTGAGTGCTCTCCTACTGAAAAAAAATACTCATTTTTATGAGGGTACAATGCTAACTTCATTTTGATACGTTAGTATTTCTATAGTTTTGTATGAAATTTAGTGAAGCAGTTAAATTTTTATTTAAACACAGATATACGTTGCATTTGTGACACCTCACTCTTGAGCAGCTCGAACAATTCTTCAGCTGGCAGTATAGTGGGGCTTTCAACTTCTCAGCTGCAGGCCAGTGGTTGTACACATCCAATCGTTTATCCACATTGGGTATGGCTGCTAGTCGATTCACTCTTTATGGTGCAGTAGTAATTTCAGGCTCAAAATACTCAGCTAATTGTTTTCCTTTTGGACCATCTTGTTCACCAATTGTTTTCTTTTGGAGCTTTTAGGATATTCAGCAGTGGTTAGTTTGAATTCAACAAGATCCATTATCCCCTTTGTTTCACTTACAATGGCACATTAAGAAAATGATCGCCTTCAGGGACCATTTTCTTGTCTTAAACCAAGTTTTGTAAGTCACATATTGTACAGATTAATAAAAATATGCATAACCTGAATGGCATTAAAGTGCCAGCTACTATAATATTAATACTTGCTTGCAGATGTTCGAAGGATGCCTACAAGTCTGCAAGGGACAAGTTTCTAATTGCATTTGTTAATGCACATTTGGAACAACATAAACTTGTAAAGCAGTTTGAATTAAAGAAAGAAGTGCACAGCACTCTTTTGGAAAGTACAGTACAGCTCATACAGGTGAGTGTTACAAGAAAAATTAACATTTTGATGTGATCATTCATAATAAAAGCTGCACAATATGTATACATTGGTGGAGAAAAATAGCTTGGCAAGTTTTTGCAAGTTGAATCTAATGGTCTATACTTTGAAAATTAGTTAATTGCTTGTCACAACACATTTCAAATAATTGTTTTTCTTAAAAAAAAGACATTACTTATGAGACAGTATCTATGGAATTCTATTAAGAGAACCTTTACAAAAGATCCTAATTTCGTAAAAGTAAGTAAATAACTTTAGGAAAATAAAATTATCTTCTTTCTGCAAAGAATTATTTTATTGCACTTAGAAGATTTTGAAGAAACAGTCACTAATGTTTTTTTTTTTTTTTCCTTTTTTTTTTTTTTTTTTTTTTCCTTTTTTGTCCACCAGGAAAGATTCAAATTTGATTCATCATCTGACAGTGAAGCAATGGTCAGGAAATGGTTAACAACTAAATTAAAACGTGAGAGAAAAAAAGTTACTGCAGAAACATGTAAAAAAGAACTAAACATACTGAAAACAGAGAAAACTCACACAGATCTCATTAAGTCAAAAGAGGCATCAGATCTTGGAAATCAAATTGTAAGTAATTGAACTTCAATATTCTTGTTTTTTCTGCAAAATATCTTGCAATAGAGAACAGTAGCAGCTTGCATTTGGGATGCCACATGCCATCAGCACAATACATTGTAGTGTCAATCTTTTAAAGCTACATCTTACAAGTGTAATCCTTATATGTTACAGGTGAGCAGTTGCTGCCTTAAAGTATTACTGTATCATATCTGTTCACCTAATTGCCTGTGAAGGAATCAGGGTTCGATTATATTTTCTTTGAACTTCTGTAAAGCATTACTTCACATACAGAACAGTGTTTTAATCAAAACTGAAAAATTCAGTGCTACAGCTTAGAATTGAACCATAGATCTTCCACTCTACAATGTGGCATTGAATTTGTTAGCTCTGATTCTACCTTTCAAAATCTCTCTGTGCATGGTTTGTGTGTGTTAGAACAATCAAGTATCATTGATTGCCCTTTTAAATAGAAACAATTTAGTGTTGTTTTCTTTAAGGTAATAATCTATTTAATACTTGTGTGCATGGATTCATATATTTCTGAGACAAAGTGTCATATAGATTTGATTAAAAGTGTGCTATTGTATTGTAAAGGGCATTATGTAATATGCATTTACAAGTAATGTAATTCTAAAGACATAAGAAAGATGTTCTAGAATATGTAAAGATACATGTAAACAAAAATACAAATATTATCAATGAAGCAATCGAAATATTATAATAAAATATAATTATTTGTATAAAGACTAAAATTGAGTCATACCTTTTAAAACTTGTAACTTCACTCACGTCCTTCTACAAAATCAGGAACGTTTTCGAAACTGTTGCAGTCTCATCATCACCTGATTGGCGACAAGAGATCCAGACAACAACCAACTGTAATGAGTCACCAATCAGCTGATGATGAGACTGCAACAGTTTTGTAAACGTTCCTGATTTTGTAAAAGGACATGAGTGAAGTTACAAGTTTTAAACGATATGTTTCAGTTTTAGTCCTTATACATAAAATTAGCTTCACTGTTAATGTTTTTATTTATAACTATTAAAAATATAATTATTTGCCCAAATTCGAATAAGAAAGTGGAGATTTCATCAGTTTTCTTAAGAATCTTAAGTGGAGCTTGTGGCAAATAAACATATTTTATTGTAATAAGATATTCTAGAAACTTACTTTTCTATCTACATTATAGTAATCAATGGTTTTATTACTTATTTCCATAGAGATGCATAGGAGAATGCAGTAGGCATAGACGATAGTCAAATAGTGCTGATTGCTATGTGGTGTCTTTAAAATTGTTCTCTTTAACCAGGAGGGAATAAATAAACATTAACAACTTCCCATTTGAGAGGAGCAAAGTATGACAAATTCAGACTAATAACAGGCAATATCTCGGGAATGGTAAACCCCCACATGTAAATTGTATAGTTTAACAGATTTACAATTTTTGTATGGGAGAAGGTTGTCTATCTCTTACAATTTATCATTTAAGCAAAAAATCATATAGAATGAGGAGAACTTTGGCGCCTATTCCCAGAAAATTCAAGATATGAACTGCCAAAGCCCTTGGCCTGTCGAGAATGTGGTCTCGTCCTTGTCTCTTGGGTCTAGAGCCACCTGCCAGTAACCCGACTTCAGGTCCAGGGTCGAGAACCACTGTGCACGTGCAAGCGTGTCCAGGGTGTTGTCAATCCGGAGTAAGGGGAAGCAGTCCTTCCTGGTAACAGCGTTCAGCTTCCTGTAGTCCACACAGAAGCATAGCTCACCGTTATTCGTCACCAGAGCTTAAGGGGAACACCAAGGGCTGTCAGACTCTTCAATCAGTTCCCTGGATATCATGTCCTCCAACATGTCCTGTACCACCGCTTGTTTTGCCTCGTGAATGGTCTTGTAGTCGCCGAGCATTAGGTGCTGACGTATCTCTGCGTCTCGTACCCCGTCGACGAAGGTGTAGAAGGCCTCTCGGGATACGAATTCGGGTGGGAGGTCGACCAAGGCCCTGCTAGCCAGCTGTTCGATTGCCAAGGCAAACTCCTGCAACTTCTCCCCTGGCTACTGCATCCTAGACTTCAGTTGGCTGCGGCCAAGCGGTGATTTCCGAAGCGGTTTTCATGGGCCTCCCTGATGTACTTGGGTGCAGCCGCTGTCTGCACCGCGTTCAGAACTTCTGCGGCCCATCCCTAGAAGCTGGCTATTAGCTGTGTGGTCTCTTCTGGTGACCACTTGTTCTTGGCCACTGTGTCGAATTGGCGGCTAAAGACTTCGAAAGCTGACGAATGGCTTTCAGGGACTTGGTGTTGCTGTTGGCCTTTCCCTCTAGGTTGTTAACATGGTTCGCCAGATCTTCGATGCCCTCGTCCACTTGGCCCATCTGCTTGCCCAGTTCTGTGACGTCATCTCTCACGCCGGCCAACTGCTCTTCAAATTTGGCGGCGAGGGCCTCGTTCGCAGCCTTCATTTCGGTTGCCAGGCTGTCGTTCGCCGCTTTCATTTCCGTGGTTAATTCGGCCTTCATTTCAGTCATCGTCGCGGCCAAGTTGCTATTTGCCGTTTTCATTTCCGCAGCCAGGTTATTTGTCGCCGTCATTTCCGTGGCCAGATTGCTATTTGCCGCTTCCGTCTTCTCAGAGAGAGTGTCATTCGCTGTTCTCATTTCTGTCAGCTCTTCTAAAATCTTGGCCAATGCAGCTTCCATCGTTGTATCCCACTCCTGACACCAAATGTGATTTTGCAGGTTTGTAAAATTAAGTCTTGGTTGTAGAAATTTTAAACTCTTTATATCAGTAGAAAGACGCTTTGTCCACTCCTTACAAGCTCTAAAAATGACGCGTCATACACAGATGTAGTCTCTCGTTGCTTCACCACACATAAACAAACGAAAAAAATAGCTGCACACACATTCAGTTAACAGTTCACAACTCCATTAACAATTCAAACACTGCACAGCTGCAATTTTCCAGCAACTCAACTCTCCCGGCTTTTATATTCCAGCCATTGTTCCAGAACTCAGTGGATCGCTCGGTAACAATCAGGATGGCAGCAGCAAATTCCAGACTATCTCTGTCTCTTTCTCTCTCTTGGCAAGCGTTCAGCACTCACCTATTCACCAGCTATGGCACTATCTATCTTCCCTGCCCACTGGTTTGTCGCAACTCCAACAAAATAATGCGACCGGTGACACTATTATTATTATTATTATTATTATTATTATTATTATTATTATTATTATTATTATTATTATTATTATTATTATTATTGTTGTTGTTGTTGTTGTTGTTACTATTACTATTGTCATCATTTTCTTCTAAAGTAAAGCATTCAAATATGACCAAGAAAGCTAAAAGTGGTCTGCATAAATTAAACAAATCAAGAAAAAAAAATCTATCCACTTTTTTTAATGAATACAAACTTAATATTTGTTTTTTCAGCAATTACAGAAGTGCTGTTACAAGTGTAACTTTTTACAGCATGTCATTGTAAATTGAATGTTTTTGTAGCAAATGAAGGTGAACAGCATCAAGATGACAGTGCCATGGCTGCAAGATTCTATAAAGAAGATTGACTCAGTCCACATTAAACTACAAATGTTAATGGCAGAGATTACAAAACTCTGCACACAAGATGGTGGGCTGAAAGAAATGGAAAAATCTATAAGGAACATGCCTTCTATAATGAAGCATGAGATGGAGTTGTTCATGGCCTTACCTATGGATAAGCTCATTCGTTCTGCTATGTACGTATTGATAATAATTCATTAATAACTTTTAACTCTAGAGATGGACAAACTTAAATAATGAACCGAGTTAGAGAGGTGGTCAAATTATTGGTGGTTATAAATTGTCATTTGCATACTTCTTGAAAATATGTTCATGTAATATAAATTTTAATTACTATACTTAAAACATTTTTAAATATAAGAAATTATTATTTATTCTTAGTGCATTGTATTAATTTTTGGTATGCATGTTTTAAATATTTACTAGTGTTTTTATGAGCATAAGACTTTGTAAGTCAAAATGTTGGAAAGGGTTGAAATGTCGATTTTCAGGAAATTCTTCATATGATATCTTGGTTGAATTAGTGTAATTGTTGCCTGGCCATTAAGATTCTAATGAAAGAATTGCATAAAAATTTGGTAAATCACATCTACATTACTTTGCCTTTGGTTCAAAGCTATTGTGTTGTTCTCTTACATTCATTATCCAAAGCTTAAATTTCTAAAATGAACCTTCATTTTAAAACATGTTAGCTAAAACATCCATAAACTGTCTTAAAGCCCAGATCATAAACATCATTTAACTGGAAGTGTAGTTAAACTAAAAGTTTAACTGAGGCACCGGTTAAGTCTTAGCGACTTGAAGGTCAAGTTGAACGTTCTAGTCTATTGTGGGAAATTAATCATTTCATCATACTAGCCATATATAGTAGCTCAATGGGTTAGAGCGACTGGATGGAAACCAGGAGATCTGTGGTTCAAATCCCGGCCATGGCATTGGATTTTTCATGTTGACTCTTATCAATCATTGATGTTCCTACATCTCAACTAATAATTTTGGTAGATTTGCCAGATTAGTAACAAGTTAAGAATGGTCATTCACGATGAAAATTAACCATAACAGTTTAACATGTTAAACTGACATGTTTTAACATTGACATGTCATAACATTCAAAATGAAAACAGTAACTTTCTCAGCAACAAAGCTTATAGCAATTTAGTACACTTACTAGTTTTCTTGGCATTTTACTCATGCAAAATTAAAGTCTATGTACACTTACTTCATACTACTTTATTTGCTTTTATATGAATTTTATAATTGTTAATCAGAACCCATTTTGCTATCTACTTCAAACTAGTAGTGTCAGAATATAATATATTCTCATATGTACATGTTTTCTTGAGCATTGGTTTTACAGTTAAGTGCGGGCAGGGGAAAAGAAGAGAGCTAACACGCTCTTGTTTATGCAGTGTGGTCAACCAAGAAAAATACAATTCAGCAAAACCGTGTGTAAGATAAGCGAAGTTACGCTCCGCAAGTGTGAGAAATGTGGACAAACAGTAAATTGAACACGATCTGATAAGCTATATGTTTATATACTTATATATGAAACACATAAAAGTAGAAAACAAATATGACAACTATAAATACCTACTCATTCACTTTGTGATTCTTCGACTTCCGAGTCTGGGGTGTCACTTTCATCGCTGGTATCCTCTGATGTGTTGATGATTAATTTCATCAATTGTATTTTCTATTATACCATTGTTTCTCCAGTATTGCATTTCCAGCTCTTGGACCTTTTTGCAATTTGTCACGATTACGGAAGAGAATGCTTCTATAACAAGTTTCCACAGATTTGTGGTTGACATATCACCAGTTTTTTTTTTTTTTTTTTTTTTTTGCCTTCGCTAGCTTAATTACATTCAGACCACAAAGTGGACAAATAATAGTGTCCGGCCATGGCATTGAATTTTTCATGTTGACTCTATCCATCAAAAACCTTAGCCTATATATGGCTAGTGTGAAGAAATGTTTAATTTCCATCAATTAATTAAAATAATAAGAGTTAAATGATGAAGCCTGGGACTCAAGTACTTACGATAGTAAGTCGCCACAAACGGTGTATCTCGGATGCAAGAACCTATAGTGGTCTACTGGGGAAATATATGAGTCAAATGGAGAATTTAATGTCAGGACGGCATGTTGACCATGGTAGCTCAATGGGTTAGAGCAACTGGACGGAAACCAGGAGATCCGTGGTTCAAATCCCGGCCATGGCATTGAATTTTTCATGTTGACTCTATCCACAAAATTAATCAATTTATTAATTTTTTCTGTAAATTACTAAGTAAGAAAATATAAATCAGAAGATACACTAATAAAAGAAATGGAAAAGATACATCTCTAAGGATTAGCTTGAGTAGAAAAGCATGCTAAAGACAGATCACTTTAATATCAGTTTGTCAACTCTTTGAGAGAACCGGTTGACAATTCAGTTAAGTTTATTGATCAGTCATTAGGTAAATACACAATTTACAATAGACTTCGTCACTTACAGCTATGTGCATTCTTTCTAAAATTTTGTTCGTATATTATTTTTGTCCAGCACTCAGGATTTTCTACTAGCCATGTATAAACTCTGTTCGTAATCTTTGGAACTTATTGAAGGTGTTAACTCATATTCTTTGGGCTTTAGTCATTAGATCACACACGCACTCTCATTCATCATATTCGTTGTGTTTTAGTCATTATATCACGCACACATTAGCACTCTCATTCATACTTCCAGACTCTAGGGAAGATGAGGAATTATCTTGGTTGGAGAAAAATCTCCACCCCTACCTTCAGGAATCGAATCTGGAATCCCTAGCACAGCAGACAGGTGCTCTACCAACTGAGCTATGATGCCAGCCTCTTAGAATTCTTGAAGACTAAGGTTACATATTCTGTTTGGTGGCACATTAAAAAGCGTTATACCTATCAGTTTATAACATTTACTTGTCTTGCTTAGTGTAATATATATCCAGTTTGACAGTAACCTAATTTTAGGTCTAGAACCTCTACAGTAAACTAGACTTTCATTTAGGTAAGATTTATAAATGAACAATGTAGCTCACCAAATTAACAAAAAATAGAAGGAAATATTGATAAAATTAGACTATATTTTTAATTCATTATTAATGTTTGACAGCATGTTTTGCTTAGACACAGGCTTCCTCAAACATGAAATCACTATAAGGTAACATGCAGCTGTGCTAGATTAGTTATCTCAATCATTTGACAACTGAGGTACTCCTCAAATTTACTGTGGTAAATAAAAAGATAAGTTAATGTTTTAGTTTGTAATTTTCTGTCCATTTCATGGTTATTTAAAATGATTAAATTAACAGCTTACAATTTGTTTTTATTTTTTTGTTCTAGGGAATTTGAAAAACATCAGCTTGTGCAGTATAATTCAGCATGTTCAAATATAGGGTCAACCGTCCTGACATTTTTGGATGGTGCTCCAGACATTCAAAACCAGGGCATATTGTTAAGAGCTTTGGAAAAGAAGTTAGCCAGATGCTTTCTAAAGAAAATCTGTCTTGAGCAGACTACACCACTCGTGGAGATAGGTAAAAAACATTTTCTGTATGCATCATATTTTACTGAAGGATTTGTGGATTTGCATAAACTCAGTTAACTATTTAAGTTAATTGATGAAAATTAATTATTTTTTCTCACTAGCCATATATAGGCTAAGATTTTAGATAGATTTTAGGCTTACAATAGTGAGTCGCCACAAACGGTGTATCTCAAATACGAGAGCCCTAGTAGTTTACCAGTAAAGTATATGAGTCAATCGGAGAATTTAATGTCAGGATGGCATGTTGGCCATGGTAGCTCAATGGGTAAGAGCAACTGGACAGAAACCAGATCTGTGGTTCAAATCCCGGCCATGGTATTGAATTTTTCAGGTTGACTATCAGTTAAATATTCTTACTTTTCCTATCTCTTAACCAAAGTTAAAATACTGTATTCAACCCAAAGTATATTGCAGTTTTACTGAAAAAGCACATTTTGAAGTTAAAATGTCGGTCTGGGTAGCTCAGTTGGTTAGTCTTACTAATCACAAGGAACAGGTTCAAATCCAGCCTAGACCAATGGTTTTAAGTGTGCTTAAAAGTTGACATCCCATTTTAGTAGATTTATTGACATGTAAAAGAACTTATTTAGGATGAAATTCTGGCACATCAGTGGCAATGATATGATATGGAAACTTACACTGGCAAAATATTTACTACATCAATAAAATGCAAACCTTGAATTTCATGAATAGCTAATAGCATTTTCTTCATTCGCATAGATTTTTGAAAAGATAGGAAACCATAGAAGATGGACAAAAGCATACTATAGGAAAATATTAGAGCTCACGTTAAAAATGTGCATTTGAACCAGTTTTGCAACATCAACCAATAACAAAATATTTGCCTTGCGCTTTTAATTTGTTGTATTTTGAAGCATCAAATGAAGCGTGTCACCAGCAATGTATGTTTAACCCTGCACTACGCGCACCTTGATACAAAAATATATTTATGGGTGCACACAATTCCACGTTGAGACGCTAATTTGAAGCAACAATATATGTGGCGAACAATGTTCCACTTGACAATACAGTTTGAAGCACTTTTGTTTAGCTCAGGGTAAAACCATGAGGTTTCTCACAGGGTATGCGTGGATGTGTGTGAGAAGGATGTTTTAATAACACTGGAATGCCTGTTTCCAACTTATTTATTTACCACTTCTTTTTTTTAAAACATCGAAATTGAAGTTGCCGACCAAGGGTTACCAATCTCTGTTTAGAGTTACTGACGGCAGAATGTTTATTACTCGATAAACTTTATTCGTTCCTCACGTCTATATGAACCGACAAATATCCAAGACAGAACAAGAGGACTGCCCTAATAGGCTTCACGCCTCGGACTGCTCGAATTGGCCTCACGCCGAAGACTGTTCTAATGACCACAGCTGCGCATGTGGATGTCTATGTAACTTTCACTTTCTGAAAGCCCTCTTCATTCCACCAAAAATCTCTTTGTGGCTGTTTTGTAATGCCATTCTGAATGATCCAAAGAATACCCTATTCTTAGAAGTCAAGTGAGCCCCTTTAGAAAACTGCTAAGGACACTGTTTCTTACATTGCTTTTGTTATAACAACTTTCCCCCCAACTCAACTGGCCTTGCCCTTGTCGTAACAAAGAACCAACATTCCTTTGACATCCATCATGATTCTTTACTTATGGCAAACCTTAATTTCGATATCAACCTTTATATCAGTATTACAAGTATGACTTTTATAATAAATTCATGAAAAGTTGCATGTTAATTTTATTTTTTTATTTATGCTAAGGAAATTGCATTTGAATATGATACACATCTAGCCCAGGCTCATTGCCTATCATTTATTTATGTTTTGAACACACATTTTTTTTAAGATCCACTTTTTACTGTCGATAACTATTTGTGTTTTCCCTTTTCACTGTCCAATTTCACTTGATTTTTACTTTATCTAAATAACTGACCTAATTTGTTGCTCTCTTAACAGAACAAACCACATTTTCTGCCTAACTTTACATTTAATTTGGCCAGTATCTGAGGCACATAGGTGTTGTAGCTTACCATTTGTAAATCCTTTTGATCTTCAAACTGATCTTGTCCATACCATTAGATTTCTCATAATATTAGGGCCTGAATTTTATGTAATATGAAATTAAGAAATATGTATATAAATATGTAACCAATATTGCTGAAATATGTAAATAAATGTATAATGAAGCAATTGTATGTAGTACACAAAGTTTTGTTTCTTTACTACAAAATAAACTCACCAGTAGGCTAATTCAAATCTCTTAAGTTTATTGTTAATCAGTTTTATTTTACTACTGAGTACAAGTTCTCCCATCCAAGTGTTTAAGTCACATTAGAATGGTAGGCACAATTAATTATAAATTTATAATATAATTTTCCAATATGATGTCATGCTCAGTCTTCTGTCTGACAATATGTTTTGCAAGAAGTCATAAATGTATTTTTACAGAGGGATTGTGCAAGGCTGTCTATATTCCCTGCAACTAATGCCATTCACAGTTTATAAAACTATTAGATGAGGTAGACTGCCCCTGTAACCGTGTAAGTAGTACCAGTTTCTTCAAAGAACCACGGTTTATTTCTAATATGTAGATTGCTTCATAAATTCTGTTCAGTTTGAGAGTTCATCATACACTGTAGGCGTTTTTCCAAGTTGGGCAGAGGACCGTTTTACCATCAGTGATTAAAGCACTGTCAACAGAAATCCAAGTTTTCGTTTTGACGATAATGAAGACACAAGCGGTGCCATGATTGACTTGCATGCAACTGACTGTTAGAAATTGTGAAGTTTTTCTATTCTTTTCTTTTTCTCACACATTTAAAACTATACATTGTTGTCCGCCTCAAACAAGTATACTTTTTGAATGTTTTTAATAAACAGTCATCATTGCAGCAGTTGACACTTTGTGTATTTAATGCGGCAAAGAAACAAAGCGAGCTGCTGGACAAGCATCATAGCAAGGCAATGATAACAATAATGTATTGCATTGACCACAATGGATGAGAACCGCAATAGTAAAACTTGCAATATTTCTTCCCTTTCTTGCTAAGTAACGATAATGAATGAAAATGTATAATAAATCCACAATAATATTAAAATATGTAAAATTATATATTATGCTACCAAATATGTATTGTGGCTCAAAATGTGTAATTTAAAGATGTGTGTTTGGAGGAATTTAGTAACAGTGACGTCAAAATTAATATAAAAATTATTTGTGGTTGGTTTATTGACACTCGTCACTTACTTTTTCATATATTTATGAGAGACTAGTTTCAAAGGCCCTGGCCTCCATTTTCAATCTCTTCCCAACTGGCAAATGTTGTTATCTGCTCTCTCTGGTGGTGGAACTATGAACTTTTTTGTCAAATTATCTGCTGGCGGGATTTCAAAGTTCATTACGCGATCCTTATTTTTCCAGATGAATATGTTCTCCCATGTTGTCAATCTATTTTGGTTTATCACTGCTTTTAATAATTTTGGATTTGGATCAATGTCATGGTTTTCATTCCAAAAATGAAATGCTACTGCTGACTTGTCTTCTTGTTTCAATCTGATGTTTCTAAAGTGTTCTTTGACTCTGGTTTTTAAATTTCTTTTTGTTTGACCTATGTAGCATTTTTCACAATTCTTGCAATTTATTTGGTATATTCCAGATTTGTTACCTGAAGGAATTTCATCTTTTGTTTTTGAATTTAGTAATTTTAAAATTGAGTATCTATTAGTAGGTGCCAAGATGATATTTTGTTCCTTGAATATCTTTTTAAATTTATTAAATGTTTTTGGATGATATGTGAATGAACTGAATATGCTGTTGCTTTCTTTTTCTTTAATAAATGTGGTTGTTTCCTTAATGGTTTTCTTTAGTTTAGATTTTCTAATTTTCTTCAACACCAAACTTTTGTTGTATCCGTTTTCTTCTGCTATGTGTATTATTGCTTTTTGTTCCTTGAAATATTCTTCTTTTTCCATGGGTATGTTGACTAGTCTGTGTGTAAGGCTGTTTATTATTGCATGTTTATGTGTAATTGGGTTGTGGCTATTATTTTTTATATAATTTTCTGAATGTGTTGGCTTCCTGTAAATTCCAAATTTTATTTTTGTATCATTCCTGATGATATTTAGATCCAAGAAAGGTAGTTGTCCATTGATTTCCTTTTCTATTGTGAATTTGATAGTCCTTTCTTGCAGATTGAGTAATTTTAATGCATCATCTAAATGTTTACTTGGTACAATTGCAAAGATGTCATCAACATATCTATACCAAACCTTGAAGATCAATGGGAAGGACTTTTTAATTTGTGTTTCAAATGCACTCATAAATAAGTTAGCCAAAAAAGGTGAAAGTGGATTGCCCATTGATAGTCCTGATTTCTGCTTGTAGTGTTTTCCATTAAAGCTAAAGAAGTTTTGTTCAATGCATATTTTTGTTAGAGAAATATATTCTTCTGCTTCTATTGCTTCCATATCAATTGTAGCTAGCCATTTTTTTAACACAGTCTGCAATTTTTCTGTTGGTATGCTTGGAAATAAAGATGTGACATCAAATGAAACCAGTCTGTCATTTTTGTCCAAATTTATATCTTTGATTTTTTCTACTAAATCTAAAGAGTTTCTTAAATTTGCACTTTCAAATTTTGGAAAACTATTAAATTTACTTAGTAACCATTTGGCCAAATTATATGTGGGGGCATTTATGCTACTAGTAATAGGTCTCATGCCTTTCCCTGTTTTATGAATTTTTGGCAGCCCATATACTCTTGGTAATGTTGGATTATCTACTTTAATTTTGTGCAATTCTTTTTTGTTGATTATTTTGCTCTCTTTTAGCGTTTTATTTGTGGTTTCAATGCAGTACTTTAATGGATTAGTTTCTACTTTTTGGTAATTACTGTCTTCTAACAAATCTTCCATCCTCTTTGTGTATTCTTCTTTTTCCAGAATTACTAGTTTATTTCCCTTGTCTGCTTTAGTATAAATAACCGGTTTCTTTTTAAGAGCTTTTATGATTTGGTTACTAAAATTCTTTTTCTTTTCATTTTTAATCTCTTCTACTATTTTGGAGCATTTGTTTTTTACTGTGTTTTTACTTTCTTCATTAAGTGTTTGTGTAGCAATTTGGATGTCAGCAATGTAATCTTCAATTTGGTTGGAATAATCTACACATGTCTTTAAACCTAGATTCAGCATATTCAGTTCTGTTTTTGTAAAATTTTGGTTTGATAGGTTTACCACATTGTTTAGATGATCTTTTAGGTTATGTTTGTCTTTTTGATATATCTTTTTAAAAGTGCCTGCTTTCTGGCATAAATTTTTTAATTTATTCTTTAACTTTGCTGTTTTTGTCTTCATTTTTCTATTAAGATATGCTAATAAATTGTTTTCAAAATTTTCCCAAAATATACTTCCTAATTGTTTGGTAAGTTTTTGATGCAAATTGTACAATTTTATTTCTAGCGTGTTTTTATTTCCATAGTGTTTATTCTTTTCTACAATTAATACTTTTCTCTCTGCTGCTTTTTGTTGTCTACTATTTTTATCAAATTTTACTACTTTCCTTACGAAATTCGGTACTACTTTTTTCTTGATACATAAATTTATAAATCTTATGTCCGCTGCAATTTTTCTTCTTTTTTCCTGTAATTTTTCGAAAAGTTTTATATCCTGTTTGATTTCAACTGAAAAATGTCCAAATCCTACCTTGTTGGTGGTATCCATGTTCCTTGTTCCACACTTTAACTCCATTTTGGTTTTCCTCAAGACTTATTTGCCTATACTTGATGTGTGTTTGGAGGAATTTAGTAACAGTGACGTCAAAATTAATATAAAAATTATTTGTGGTTGGTTTATTGACACTCGTCACTTACTTTTTCATATATTTATGAGAGACTAGTTTCAAAGGCCCTGGCCTCCATGGGCTGCCAAAAATTCATAAAACAGGGAAAGGCATGAGACCTATTACTAGTAGCATAAATGCCCCCACATATAATTTGGCCAAATGGTTACTAAGTAAATTTAATAGTTTTCCAAAATTTGAAAGTGCAAATTTAAGAAACTCTTTAGATTTAGTAGAAAAAATCAAAGATATAAATTTGGACAAAAATGACAGACTGGTTTCATTTGATGTCACATCTTTATTTCCAAGCATACCAACAGAAAAATTGCAGACTGTGTTAAAAAAATGGCTAGCTACAATTGATATGGAAGCAATAGAAGCAGAAGAATATATTTCTCTAACAAAAATATGCATTGAACAAAACTTCTTTAGCTTTAATGGAAAACACTACAAGCAGAAATCAGGACTATCAATGGGCAATCCACTTTCACCTTTTTTGGCTAACTTATTTATGAGTGCATTTGAAACACAAATTAAAAAGTCCTTCCCATTGATCTTCAAGGTTTGGTATAGATATGTTGATGACATCTTTGCAATTGTACCAAGTAAACATTTAGATGATGCATTAAAATTACTCAATCTGCAAGAAAGGACTATCAAATTCACAATAGAAAAGGAAATCAATGGACAACTACCTTTCTTGGATCTAAATATCATCAGGAATGATACAAAAATAAAATTTGGAATTTACAGGAAGCCAACACATTCAGAAAATTATATAAAAAATAATAGCCACAACCCAATTACACATAAACATGCAATAATAAACAGCCTTACACACAGACTAGTCAACATACCCATGGAAAAAGAAGAATATTTCAAGGAACAAAAAGCAATAATACACATAGCAGAAGAAAACGGATACAACAAAAGTTTGGTGTTGAAGAAAATTAGAAAATCTAAACTAAAGAAAACCATTAAGGAAACAACCACATTTATTAAAGAAAAAGAAAGCAACAGCATATTCAGTTCATTCACATATCATCCAAAAACATTTAATAAATTTAAAAAGATATTCAAGGAACAAAATATCATCTTGGCACCTACTAATAGATACTCAATTTAAAATTACTAAATTCAAAAACAAAAGATGAAATTCCTTCAGGTAACAAATCTGGAATATACCAAATAAATTGCAAGAATTGTGAAAAATGCTACATAGGTCAAACAAAAAGAAATTTAAAAACCAGAGTCAAAGAACACTTTAGAAACATCAGATTGAAACAAGAAGACAAGTCAGCAGTAGCATTTCATTTTTGGAATGAAAACCATGACATTGATCCAAATCCAAAATTATTAAAAGCAGTGATAAACCAAAATAGATTGACAACATGGGAGAACATATTCATCTGGAAAAATAAGGATCGCGTAATGAACTTTGAAATCCCGCCAGCAGATAATTTGACAAAAAAGTTCATAGTTCCACCACCAGAGAGAGCAGATAACAACATTTGCCAGTTGGGAAGAGATTGAAAATGGAGGCCAGGGCCTTTGAAACTAGTCTCTCATAAATATATGAAAAAGTAAGTGACGAGTGTCAATAAACCAACCACAAATAATTTTTATATTAATTTTGACGTCACTGTTACTAAATTCCTCCAAACACACATCAAGTATAGGCAAATAAGTCTTGAGGAAAACCAAAATGGAGTTAAAGTGTGGAACAAGGAACATGGATACCACCAACAAGGTAGGATTTGGACATTTTTCAGTTGAAATCAAACAGGATATAAAACTTTTCGAAAAATTACAGGAAAAAAGAAGAAAAATTGCAGCGGACATAAGATTTATAAATTTATGTATCAAGAAAAAAGTAGTACCGAATTTCGTAAGGAAAGTAGTAAAATTTGATAAAAATAGTAGACAACAAAAAGCAGCAGAGAGAAAAGTATTAATTGTAGAAAAGAATAAACACTATGGAAATAAAAACACGCTAGAAATAAAATTGTACAATTTGCATCAAAAACTTACCAAACAATTAGGAAGTATATTTTGGGAAAATTTTGAAAACAATTTATTAGCATATCTTAATAGAAAAATGAAGACAAAAACAGCAAAGTTAAAGAATAAATTAAAAAATTTATGCCAGAAAGCAGGCACTTTTAAAAAGATATATCAAAAAGACAAACATAACCTAAAAGATCATCTAAACAATGTGGTAAACCTATCAAACCAAAATTTTACAAAAACAGAACTGAATATGCTGAATCTAGGTTTAAAGACATGTGTAGATTATTCCAACCAAATTGAAGATTACATTGCTGACATCCAAATTGCTACACAAACACTTAATGAAGAAAGTAAAAACACAGTAAAAAACAAATGCTCCAAAATAGTAGAAGAGATTAAAAATGAAAAGAAAAAGAATTTTAGTAACCAAATCATAAAAGCTCTTAAAAAGAAACCGGTTATTTATACTAAAGCAGACAAGGGAAATAAACTAGTAATTCTGGAAAAAGAAGAATACACAAAGAGGATGGAAGATTTGTTAGAAGACAGTAATTACCAAAAAGTAGAAACTAATCCATTAAAGTACTGCATTGAAACCACAAATAAAACGCTAAAAGAGAGCAAAATAATCAACAAAAAAGAATTGCACAAAATTAAAGTAGATAATCCAACATTACCAAGAGTATATGGGCTGCCAAAAATTCATAAAACAGGGAAAGGCATGAGACCTATTACTAGTAGCATAAATGCCCCCACATATAATTTGGCCAAATGGTTACTAAGTAAATTTAATAGTTTTCCAAAATTTGAAAGTGCAAATTTAAGAAACTCTTTAGATTTAGTAGAAAAAATCAAAGATATAAATTTGGACAAAAATGACAGACTGGTTTCATTTGATGTCACATCTTTATTTCCAAGCATACCAACAGAAAAATTGCAGACTGTGTTAAAAAAATGGCTAGCTACAATTGATATGGAAGCAATAGAAGCAGAAGAATATATTTCTCTAACAAAAATATGCATTGAACAAAACTTCTTTAGCTTTAATGGAAAACACTACAAGCAGAAATCAGGACTATCAATGGGCAATCCACTTTCACCTTTTTTGGCTAACTTATTTATGAGTGCATTTGAAACACAAATTAAAAAGTCCTTCCCATTGATCTTCAAGGTTTGGTATAGATATGTTGATGACATCTTTGCAATTGTACCAAGTAAACATTTAGATGATGCATTAAAATTACTCAATCTGCAAGAAAGGACTATCAAATTCACAATAGAAAAGGAAATCAATGGACAACTACCTTTCTTGGATCTAAATATCATCAGGAATGATACAAAAATAAAATTTGGAATTTACAGGAAGCCAACACATTCAGAAAATTATATAAAAAATAATAGCCACAACCCAATTACACATAAACATGCAATAATAAACAGCCTTACACACAGACTAGTCAACATACCCATGGAAAAAGAAGAATATTTCAAGGAACAAAAAGCAATAATACACATAGCAGAAGAAAACGGATACAACAAAAGTTTGGTGTTGAAGAAAATTAGAAAATCTAAACTAAAGAAAACCATTAAGGAAACAACCACATTTATTAAAGAAAAAGAAAGCAACAGCATATTCAGTTCATTCACATATCATCCAAAAACATTTAATAAATTTAAAAAGATATTCAAGGAACAAAATATCATCTTGGCACCTACTAATAGATACTCAATTTAAAATTACTAAATTCAAAAACAAAAGATGAAATTCCTTCAGGTAACAAATCTGGAATATACCAAATAAATTGCAAGAATTGTGAAAAATGCTACATAGGTCAAACAAAAAGAAATTTAAAAACCAGAGTCAAAGAACACTTTAGAAACATCAGATTGAAACAAGAAGACAAGTCAGCAGTAGCATTTCATTTTTGGAATGAAAACCATGACATTGATCCAAATCCAAAATTATTAAAAGCAGTGATAAACCAAAATAGATTGACAACATGGGAGAACATATTCATCTGGAAAAATAAGGATCGCGTAATGAACTTTGAAATCCCGCCAGCAGATAATTTGACAAAAAAGTTCATAGTTCCACCACCAGAGAGAGCAGATAACAACATTTGCCAGTTGGGAAGAGATTGAAAATGGAGGCCAGGGCCTTTGAAACTAGTCTCTCATAAATATATGAAAAAGTAAGTGACGAGTGTCAATAAACCAACCACAAATAATTTTTATATGTGTAATTTAAAACTTTGAAATAAGGGTCCAATCAGTGTAATTTGTTGACATTTTAGCTTTTCTTATGACTACATATACTACAGAAGCAGAATATGTAACTACATAAAATCTGATTACTGTCAATATTATCATAAATATGCATCATAAACACTGCCAGAACAACCTTGTACTTAGGTTTATTAGACATATGTGATGTTCTTGCAACAAAAGTTTTGGATTCCAGAAGTGAATTGTTTGCCACTGGCATGAATGAAGAAATTTCTTTTTAATTATTCTAACCATTGCCAATTTTTCATTTTCCAACAATGAATTACAAGTGGAATAGTGTAACACAACATATGCAATTACTATTGCGTGGTAGCATAAACTGAAATCTATAAACCTTGTACCCAACACTTCGCTTATGCAGCTGATATATACATATAGTTTGTAAAACAAAAATACTCAGCATTAGGCGCATTCGACGCAAAGAATGGCTGTCTCTACAGTGATACAAATTAATGAAATTTCAACGATGTATTAATATAGTCTCTATTTTAATGATACTGTATACTGCCTTTAATGGGCTTTAAACCAGTTTTTGTTTTGCTAAAATAACTTAAGGGGAGGCATCAGTGAAATTTCTTCAAAAATGACAAAAAATGACATTTTCCGTTTTTTGCATTAAAATTATGTTTAAACATTGTAGTATCAGAATATGCCGTCAGTTAGGCCTTAGCGCCATTTAAAGAGCAGCTACGTCATTATTTAAACGCCCATGTGCGGGTGGGCGTGACCATTTATATTGCTTTTTCCAGTGTGTCGCAAAGAAATTGATGGAATTCTCACGTTTAAACTACGCGGTTTGATTCTGTAACTGTGGTAATGTGCAGAGACATCTTCTGGATGTTTGTGGAAGCTACTGAACCTTTCCGCTACCATTTTTATATATTATTTCCCACTTACTACTTTTGAAAGTAAACAAACATTTCCACTGACATGTAGTGTTTGTGAAATATGGTTTACATGCAAGTGAAAGCTGTGGATAGCAGCTTATATTAAATTATTATTGTTTAGAATAGGAATAAAGCCTGATTTAACATTGTATTGCTTTCTTGTTGCAACAGTAGGTATATGATTCATACCAGGTTAGGTTAGGAGTACAGTGGCTATTTCAAAGCAAAATATAATGAAACTTTAAGGTGTTCTAGCCATAATAGTAAGTAATGATACTAGAATGCTATGCTTGAGGTAAATGTTAAGTGAAAACATATTATAGCCCAAGAGTTCACAGTGATTCTAGTAGGTCACCTTTTGATGTAAATAGAAGAATGGTTGATGTATTTCTGGGCATTGGTAAGGGTCATATTTCTATGCAGAAGTTTTGAATGACCATGGGTATGAATTGCATGAACTATTCTACTTACAATTTCCATCTGATAGACAAAAATAAAGAGATTAGTTAGTACTATTATATGGGAAAGTTGCATTAAAGGAGAAGCACAGAATGCTAATGAAAGTTTCCATGGAGTAAATGTCACAAAGAAGTTTTTGTATTAAGAAAGAAATTGCAGTGATTGCAGCTGTTGGTGAATTTAATATGGGTTATAAAGATAGACTTAAAGTTAAGGCAAAAGTTGCAGCAAGCAAAGTAAGACATGTTAGCAAGAAAATTAGCAATATTAGGGATAGGTGAAAGCTAAAACAAAGTGATCAAATTAACTTTAAAGAGAGTCGATTAAAGACACTAGACAACACTTACTTTTAAATTTTTCCGGAACTAGTTTCAGAGGCTTTGCCTCTATCATCGGCCGGCTCTCGACTGATTCTCGTTGGTGTAGCTGACGATACCTTGTCACAGGTCTCCTCTGGTGGCGGCTCAAGGAACTTGCTGAACAAATCCTTCTGGGGGATGTCGAAATTGAATACTTTGTTCCTATTTTTTGAAATGAAGATTTGTTCCCATGTGGATAGTTCTTGTTTTCCTGATGTATGTTTCAGTAGTTTTGGTTCTGGATTTATGTTGTGGTTTTTTTCCCAAAAATGTGTGGCAACTGCTGATTTTTCTAATTGTTTATATTTTATGTTTCTAAAGTGTTCCTTTGCTCTTGTTTCTAAATTTCTTTTTGTTTTTCCAATATAAATTTGACTACAGTCATTGCATTCAATTTGATATATACCAGATTTTTTGTTTGATGGAATAGCATCTTTGATGTTTGAGCAAATTAGGTTTTTTAAGGAGAAATGGTTGACTGGTGCTAGTTGAATATTTTGTTTTTTGAAGACTTTTTTGAATTTATCATAGGCCCATGGATGGTAAGTGAATTTTTTGAAAATCATATTAGTTTCTGTAGATGAGAGAGTTGTGGTTTCCTTTAGTAGCTTCTTCTTTTTTGCTAAGCTCACTTTTTTGTCCACTAATGATTTGGGAAAGTTATTTTTTTGTGCTATTTCAATTATTTTGTTGTATTCTGTTTTGTATTCTTCTGCTGTGAGAGGGATGTTTACCAGTCTGTGTGCTAAACTATTGAAGATTGCCTGTTTGTGGGATCTTGGGTTGTAGCCATTAGCTTTTATGTAGTTGTCTGTCTGTGTTGGTTTTCTGTAAATGCCAAAGTTTAGTCTGTTTTTATTCCTCATTATTTTTAGATCCAAAAATGGTAAATGTTCGTCTTTTTCTATCTCTACAGTGAATTTGATGCTTTTTTCTTGGATATTTAAAAGTTTTAGTGCATCACTGATGTGTTTTTTTTGGTACTATTGCAAAGATGTCATCTACATATCGTTGCCAGAGTTTGAACATGCAAGGGAAACCTTTGTTGATCCTTATTTCTAATGCACTCATGTACAGATCGGCCAGGAAGGGTGATAGTGGGTTGCCCATTGCTAACCCTGAAGTTTGGTGATAATATTTTGTTTGAAACTGGAAGAAATTTTGTTCTATGCATAATTTGGTTAGTTCAATGTAGTCTGAAATTTCAGATGATGCCATTCCAGGTGATTTGAGCCATTTTATGCTTAGGCTGTCGAATTTTGGAAATGAATTGAATTTGTTTGTTAGCCACTTTGCAAGTTTGTATGTTGGTGAATTTATACTGCTAACTATAGGTCTCATTGTTATGGATGGTTTGTGTATTTTGGGTAAGCCATAAAGTCTAGGTAAGGTTGGGTTATCCGGTTTAACTGCATATTTGTTTGGTATTATGCTTGATTTTGCTATTGTTTTTTCATATGACTGTATGCAAGTTTTTAGAGGATTTTTGTTAATGGTTTCATATGACAATGAATATGAAACCATTAACAAAAATCCTCTAAAAACTTGCATACAGTCATATGAAAAAACAATAGCAAAATCAAGCATAATACCAAACAAATATGCAGTTAAACCGGATAACCCAACCTTACCTAGACTTTATGGCTTACCCAAAATACACAAACCATCCATAACAATGAGACCTATAGTTAGCAGTATAAATTCACCAACATACAAACTTGCAAAGTGGCTAACAAACAAATTCAATTCATTTCCAAAATTCGACAGCCTAAGCATCAAAAACACCTATGAACTTATAGAACACATTAAGGATACGGAACTAAAAGAAGAGGACACACTAGTCTCATTTGATGTTAAATCACTGTTTCCCAGCATACCAGTTAATCAACTCCCACCGTTGATAGAAAAATGGCTCAAATCACTTGGAATGGCATCATCTGAAATTTCAGACTACATTGAACTAACCAAATTATGCATAGAACAAAATTTCTTCCAGTTTCAAACAAAATATTATCACCAAACTTCAGGGTTAGCAATGGGCAACCCACTATCACCCTTCCTGGCCGATCTGTACATGAGTGCATTAGAAATAAGGATCAACAAAGGTTTCCCTTGGATGTTCAAACTCTGGCAACGATATGTAGATGACATCTTTGCAATAGTACCAAAAAAAACACATCAGTGATGCACTAAAACTTTTAAATATCCAAGAAAAAAGCATCAAATTCACTGTAGAGATAGAAAAAGACGAACATTTACCATTTTTGGATCTAAAAATAATGAGGAATAAAAACAGACTAAACTTTGGCATTTACAGAAAACCAACACAGACAGACAACTACATAAAAGCTAATGGCTACAACCCAAGATCCCACAAACAGGCAATCTTCAATAGTTTAGCACACAGACTGGTAAACATCCCTCTCACAGCAGAAGAATACAAAACAGAATACAACAAAATAATAGAAATAGCACAAAAAAATAACTTTCCCAAATCATTAGTGGACAAAAAAGTGAGCTTAGCAAAAAAGAAGAAGCTACTAAAGGAAACCACAACTCTCTCATCTACAGAAACTAATATGATTTTCAAAAAATTCACTTACCATCCATGGGCCTATGATAAATTCAAAAAAGTCTTCAAAAAACAAAATATTCAACTAGCACCAGTCAACCATTTCTCCTTAAAAAACCTAATTTGCTCAAACATCAAAGATGCTATTCCATCAAACAAAAAATCTGGTATATATCAAATTGAATGCAATGACTGTAGTCAAATTTATATTGGAAAAACAAAAAGAAATTTAGAAACAAGAGCAAAGGAACACTTTAGAAACATAAAATATAAACAATTAGAAAAATCAGCAGTTGCCACACATTTTTGGGAAAAAAAACCACAACATAAATCCAGAACCAAAACTACTGAAACATACGTCAGGAAAACAAGAACTATCCACATGGGAACAAATCTTCATTTCAAAAAATAGGAACAAAGTATTCAATTTCGACATCCCCCAGAAGGATTTGTTCAGCAAGTTCCTTGAGCCGCCACCAGAGGAGACCTGTGACAAGGTATCGTCAGCTACACCAACGAGAATCAGTCGAGAGCCGGCCGATGATAGAGGCAAAGCCTCTGAAACTAGTTCCAGAAAAATTTAAAAGTAAGTGTTGTCTAGTGTCTTTAATCGACTCTCTTTAAAGTTAATTTATCATAACAACACTGTTTTCAACACTTCCAAGAAAGTAAAGTGATCAAAGTTCATTGAGCAAATATAAATCTGCCAAGCAGCAGTTAAAGATGACTAAATTAAAAGAAGAGGATAGTAAACTAGCTGAGTGGTCTTCATATAGTGCAGGATGTTTTTGAAACAGAAAAAAATGTTGTTTATATTTAGAGCTTCTAGATTTTTCTTCATGTCCAACTTTTAGCATTTTTAATACTCCTTATAGTCCAGACACTAAAGTTTTCAATGAATTTCTTTAAGTTTTGCATATATGTATATTCCTAGATAAGTTTTCAATAAAAATTGGTATCATTATGGCTGTATATGAAAAAATTAATAATGATTGGTATTGAAAAAAGAAAATTGAAAAAAATTCAAGAAAATTCTATCATATTCCTTAAATTTTCTCCTCCAGAACCATTAGACTTGGGCAAATGAGTATATACATATATAGTTTTGTAACTATTATCTAAAGGAACCAGAATCCAAAGTTCCAATCATTTATAATACAAATTGTAGAGAATTTAATATGTTTCCCAATGTAAAGAAATTGCAGCAAAAAATTAAATTATTATTTTTTTGGTAAAATCTATTGTAGACAGAAAAATTATAAAAAAAAAAGGGAAAGAAGGTAATAAGATAGCTGTAGGTCTGCATATGATGCATGGAGTTTTCAAAGTAAAGAAAGTAGTGTAATTTCAATCTAAATCTTTAAATTCATTTTTCTCCACTTTCAATTTTTGAACATTTTTGTTTCTTCAAAATGCTCCAACTTCTGCAATTCTCAACGAATTTGTATTAAACTTTGCATACATATTCCTAAATAAATGTTCAATAAAAGTTGGTATTTTTGTTTAATAATATTGATTTTTAAATCTCAAAATTGCAAAAAAAAAAAAAAAAAAAAAAAATTAATAATTTAATATATTCACACATAAAAATTTTTTTGTCCCAAAATACTTGATACACACTTTAAAAGTATAGCAACTTTTATAACTGATGTACAGAGAAACTTGAATCTAAAGTTTAAAGTTTCTAAAAGAAAAACTGTATGAACTGGGACTTTTTATATAACATACAAAAATCATACTTTAAAAAACACTTTTTTTTTTTTTTTTTTTTCGAAAAACTATGATAGAAAGATGAATTTTAAAAGCTTAACTAGATTCCCTATACCCCACCTAATGACAAAATTTCAAGCAGTTCTGATGTAAACTCTGGATTTTAGCATTTTTCACAGATGCCTCTCCTTAATAAATATGGAAGATACGAATATTTATTTATGAAGCATTTTTGCAGCATTTAACAATTTAAGTGTCTTGTTCTGTTTATTGAGTATCCGTTCCCGGCCGTGCAGGGTTTAAATGGCTATCGGCGAAGCAGTTAAGAATAGTGTATTAGTATTATAAATTTTAGGTTTGTACTCCACTGTTACTTTGTTTATTATTAATTGCGCTATTGTTAATATTTATATAATAGTTATTGAAAGCTTCTACTATATCTGCTGGGTCTCTAAGTAGCTTACCATCTAATTCTATTTGCTTGCACTCAGTATGGTTAGAAAGTTTTCCTCTCATCATCTTATGTGTTATTTTTAAAATCATTCTATTAAATGTGTGAATATTAACAATCTTAAACATCAATCCTTTTACAGATAGAAATGAGTTAATAAAGGTAGAAGAGGTCGATGATGCAGCTATACTTCAGAACTTGGAAAGAACACACCTCTCATTTGAAATGAATAGCAACATGCTTTTGGAGGAAATTGAGAAGAGTCATAAAGAATGGTAAGAATATAACTGCAGCTCTTGAATACTTAAATGCTCATATCTGGACCATTTCATTGTTTTTCTCTCTCTCTCTCTCTCTCTCTCTCTCTCTCTCTCTCTCTCTCTCTCTCTCTCTCTCTCTCTCTCTCTCTCTCTCACACACACACACACACTTGTGCAGGACATATATCATAAGCTTCTGCTCATAATCATCAAGCTGCTTTTTAACTGCCAGAGCCATTTTAATGGACCTTTACCACCTCCATTGTAAGATAATATGGCAATGTAAACAATGCAGCAAAAATATATTTCTATGCTAGCATCAGCAATTGGAGGGAATGATCACTATTGTAGCCACCATGTGGTCAACATGTGTGCATTGACATTCTTCTTTAAAATGGGAACAGTATTATTTTGCCATTTAGTAATATTAACGTAGCTTAATCTTGGTGCAGTTTCATTGTTAGTTTCAGTGTCAGAGAATTACGTTTGTCTTGCCAAAGACAGTGTCATGTACTTGTTAATATTTTACAATATATTTTTGCTGATTTTCTTTTGATTTTACTGCATCTGTTAAGTATTTCATCAGTTAACCTTAACAATGAAAGTATACACAATAAAGCTGCAATAACATAGAAAACAGCACTCAGTATGTCCTTGATCTTGACAAAAGTGTAACACATTTTCATGTATTGCCATATAAACTTAGGATGGAGTTAGTATAGTCCAACATTTCCCTTTTATGATGATATGATTTTAATTGTATCAATGAATTGTTCAACACACAAAGGAAACTTTTGTGTATAATAGCATGGGCCTTGCAACACCTTCAACTTCCTCTTTACTGTAGATTAGGAGTGGTTTATTCAATTCTTTGACTCTACTGTTAAATCACGAAATGTGGACAAGTTCTCGTTTTGCCGTAAATGGTCCATATATCCTCCATAAAAAATTAGTGAAGCAACAAAAGTGTTAAAATTAACTCCGCAGAAGTGCATTTCTGAAATATTGTTTGTAAACAGCTTTAATTCATTATAGATTTATCATAAATAGATACAGAATTTTAATGCAAATCCATATTTGCTAAGTTGGTAATGAATTAATTACTATAATTTCAGCATCTTAATACTTCATGTTGTATATAATACATATTTTGCCTCTTTTATTAATATACATAATATTTTAGCACTTGCAAATTGTTGTATGTTTTCTTGTTTTATATATGTGTATAATTTATAAATATATGTGGGCATATTTATCTGTTAAAGAAGTTTCCAATGCACAAATATATATTAAGGCAGTTATCAGAGCATCAAATTCCTGCTACTAATCATAAACTTCTGTTGATAATCAACTCTTAAACAGACTGAAGAACCAGGCATATACTAAAAATAAATTTTCTTATATGAAGGTCGGCTGATAAGCAATTTATCGTGGTCCTCAAAATAACTTTACTGCATGAATTACCTCGTTGCTGTGAAATCTTCGTCCTCCAAGATCTTTTGATGTTCGGGAACAGGTGGTGCTAGATCTGGCAAATATTTTTTTTTAATTTACGTCTGCCCCTTATATCGGACGGTGAATGAATTGTGTGAAATGATGCTCAAATGTGTCCAGGGTCCATGGAGCTTAGAGTTACCAGACATTCGTCTTGAAGGATAAGGGAAAACCCCAGGAAAAATCTTATCTAGGTAACTCACCCCGACCGAAGTTCGAACTCGGGACCTATTGAACATGTGGCGAATAGGATGGATGTTCAAGCAATTTGAACTTTAATTTGCACATTTTTCCCGTTGTAATGACTGAATGTGAAGTTGTGAAGAAACAAGATTTTTTCTTTGCTAAATGAGGTCTTCTTCTTTTCACTTCATACCCTTTTCCAAGTAACCAATAAAAATAATTCCCTGTGTATCCCATAAAACACTTGCCATAATCTTGTTAGCTGAGTTTAAGGGTTAGGTAGTGCAATTTAGGTACTTTGTAATTAGTTTGCTAGATAGTGTAATAAAGGGATAAATAAGACTGTTGGAAGCATTGCATTCAGTGGTTAAACAAGGATGATTTGGCTGCACTGAATTCTTCAATAGAGTAAGTAAATAAATAAACAATTAAGTTATGACTTCAGTAACATTATAAGAATGCCCTCCAGCACAAAATTACACTAAAAGGTAAACAAATCATATTAAACATCATAGTTGTATATAAAAACATAGCTGTATAAAAGTGCGAAGGAATTAGTAAAAACTAGCCGCTTCACATATTGGAAAGAGCCAAAGTTTTCAGTCTGACTTCATCTATCCATCTCATATATGATACTCAGTGACCTAGAGGATAAAAATTACGTTCATATCAGTATGATTATATCTCCCCTATTTTTTTTTAGTTGATTAGGTAAATAAGGTGGTTTTTATCCTTCCCAGGTATAATTACTTTTAATAATATAATGCACATTTTAAATATAGGTTATACACAATATACAACTATACTATTAATAAAATATGTTTAATTGCAATGTTGGGAACATCCATGGAATTCAAAAGCTTTCATAAATGCATTAAGTCTACTATCAAAGTATTTTCTTTTGAAACTACAACTGAATTACTACTAATAAATCCTTTCATGGAAGTGAGGAAAACAATGTTGTTGTATAAATTAAATTTATTGGGAATCGATTAATGATACTAAACAACACTTTTAAATTTTCCCGGAACTAGTTTCAGAGGCCTTCCCTCTATTATCATGTCGATGTCTGGCTGATGATAGAGGGAAGGCCTCTGAAACTAGTTCCGGGAAAATTTAAAAGTAAGCGTTGTTTAGTGTCATTAATCGATTCCCAATAAATTTAATGAATTACTACTACTACTACTACTTCTAATGGCCAACCTTGGAGAATAAGTCTATTCTTTATTCAATTATGAATAGAAATTTCCCTACATGGTGACAGTGCTATGATTTCTTATTGACATATATTTGAGTATGCATTAGAAACAATGCATCCGTAGAATCGGATTGCTGATGCTGCTAAATGGTATTTAATTACACTGAAGTCACTTTTGTGTATTTAGCAGTTTATTTTATATCCTCCATAAGGCAACTAAAAATCTACTAAAAAAAACTAAGCCCACCAGAGTAACTCATAAAACAAAATTTTTCAGTGAAGTAGTAGTAGTGGTGGGGCCTTAGGGCGCACAACTGCTAGGGTTATTAGCGCCCAAGAGTAATTAAACATTGCTGTCGGATATGCAGAATATGCAGACTGGAATGCATAAGTTTGCACTTAGGCTGCATTTTCTCTTAAATGTTACTGTCATTAATAATTCTTTTTCTCTCTCCAGGGTCGAGCATCCCATGCAGTATACTGTGCTTCATAAAATCTTAGAAGGAAAGACATTTGAAGACTGGATGTATGAATATGACAGAGCTGTGGAAGAGTGATACATATATTCCACAAAACTTTCAGTGAAATGAAAAACCACATAGTGAATATGAATCCTACTTATTTTCTAAATAAAAATATTTGCTCTGTGTTATTGCTTGAATAAAATATATTTTAACATGAATTGTATATTAATGTACATTATATAAGTTTATTACAAAAATAATAATAAAATAAAATCTGCATATCTAGTAGCTGGGTTTCTGGAATCTATACCAGGCTTTATAAAAACTTTTTTATCTTTATTCCATTTTAAATCAAATTACATGAAATCTTTTACAAATTTTGCAGATATAATCTACTTGCTACCTTAACTAAGCTTACAGTTTACTGGATTACAGTAACGTTACAAATCTACTCATCTCATGGTCTTTCTTCTACTTTACTTGGAGTGCTAAGCCAGCAACAGAAGAGGAAAGTTGTGTTTAACAGAGCTCCAGTATCTTAGAGAAACAAGGACATAAGTACCAATGGGAGTGGATATAGGAACATACAGAGCCAGAATAGGTGTATTCAGGAGCTGAAAATTAAGGAAAAAGAAAGTGTGTGGAAATCTGGAGGTGATTAAAAACTTAATAATAATGATAAGTGTCATCCTGATACTATTGGTAATAGGCAGTATTGAATTGAACCCAGGACCTATGGAGGGGCAATTCGTGCTGGAGAAGCTAATTGGAAGAATGGAAGAATGTTAAGGGAACAAAATGAATGCAGCTACAAAGGAAATCAAACGAAATCTACAGAATGAATACAGACATGGGATCTTTCAGAACCAGAATAAACAAGCTGGAGGCTGCATCTAGAAAAATTAACCTTGTGTTCTCGTGATTAGAGGAAGGAAGAGGGATATGGCCAGTTCAAGAAGCAACAAAAGTTTTAGAAATGTACTTACGAATGAAACTGTATGGATGGGAAATCGCAGACGTATATCGTGTTGGAGACGGTGAGGGTGAACGTTAATTATTATCGCCAGATTTATTATGATGCAAACGGTCTACGAAGTGTTGAGCCGAACTAAATTATTAAAAGGGATACAGATTTTTATCATCAGGGATTTGTCTGAGGAACAACAAAGACTGAGTTCCAACCAGTGCAGCAAATGAAAAGGGCCAGAGTTGAGGGTAGGCAAAACTTTCAGCTTTGGATAGACGGAAGACCAGCGTGTGTTAGGGAAAATGAATAAGGAACAATCAAATGAGATAGGGGGAAATGAGTTGGTGAATTTTGAGAATGTCAAACGATATGCCCAGGGACATGGCAGCAGTGGTCAGTACAAGAGTCGGCTATACTAAGGAAGTGCAATGTCAGGAAGTCAGGTAAGAGAACAGGTGCAGGCAACACGGGTAAGGCAGAGTGACCAAGGTCAACAACTAACTGAGCTAGTGACGTCACCATATAGCTGATGGTGAGATGTTGCAGCAAGCCAGGCAGCTAGTGCTACATGACAGCATAGAGGACATTGAATCTGTCTGCCAAACAAGCATTGTTTCAACACCACACGGGAGTTTGTTTGAAATAGAAAGTTTGGTGGTGAATAAAGATGTGAGCAGGAAGGGAGGAAGAAAAGAGACGGAGAGAGTGGAAAGTGGGAAAATTGGTGTTGTCCTTAGAAGTCAAAGAAAGCTAAAGGATTTCAGATTTAGGGCAGACTCACAATAGGATGTAGCAGGGGGAGAGAGGATTGTAAAGATTATGTTTTGGAATTGTGAGGGTCTCTTAAGAGGTTTGAGTTTGAGATACTTTAGAAGTATTATGCAAAACATCCAGATTTTGTTGTTGAAACATGGGTGAATGCCTCAGTGCAAGTAGATGTGCCACGTTTCACATTTATCAGTAAATCAGGAAAGAGAAGGAAGAGAAAGGGAAGAATGTTGGCAGGTGTGGGGGCATTTGTAAGAAATGACATAATAAGCAAAATTAAAGTGAGAAACTGTAAGACAGGTGAGGTGATGTTTGTAAAAGAATGGGAGTTATGGATAGGAATAATGTATAACCCTCCAAAAAGTTCTTATTTTTACAATCCCCTTCTCCAGGAAATGGAGGAGATTAAGAGTGAATTTCCCCTGGCTGAATTCATGATAGTGGGAGACTTAAATGCAAGAAGTGGTGATTTGCAAGGGAGGAGTAGTTACCCAAGGGAGGATGATTTAATAGGAAAAGACGTTATCTTGTATAATAGAATAAGCAAAGATAAAGTAGTAAATGAGGAAGCACTGAAGTTAATAGAATTTTGTGAAAACACAAATTGTGTCATTGAATGGGTATTGGGGGGAAGATAAGGCTGGTGAATTTACCTGTGTAAGTAGCTCAGGACAGACTGTTGTAGATTATGCTCTGTGTAGCGAAGAGTTAGTGATTAAGATAGCTAATTTTAAGATATTAAATGTGTATGGTAATAGTGTGCATTTTCCAGTGGAAATAGCTGTGTTTACTGAGATAAAGAAATATGAAGTATCCAACAAGGAACATAATAATTGTGTGATGAAAATGGAGCATTATAAGTGAAAAAATGAGAAGGTGGAGGAGTTTTATGAGGTGATTAGGTCTGAAATGGCAAATCTATGTATGCTGGGGATGTATTATATGGTAAATAAGGCCAGTATAATGGAGGCACTAGATATTTATACATTTGTATTAAAATGGGCAGGAAGAAATATGAGAAGGATAAGCCAGAATAGGATCATGATTAATGATTGGTTCGATCGGGAATGTAGAAATATGAGGAATTTGGTTACATGGGCAGTAATAAGGTGGAGGGAAGTTAATGGAAGGCCAGAGAGGGAAGAAATGATGCAACTTAAGGAGGCATTTAAACTGCTGGTCAAGTCAAAAAAGGAAAAATGGGGGAGGGAAAGAGCTCGGGAAATTGAAGCAAAAATAATTTCAGGAGGGGCTACTCAAATATGGCATGGAGATATACGAGGGAACAAGCTAAACATCCATCAATTCAAATAACTTGAGTGGTTGAGTTACTTTGGCCAACTGTTTGAAGGAGAGGAGAGGAGCTTACCAAGATGGGAGCTTGAGATGGCTTGTAATTGTATAGAAGAGTTGGACAGATCTTTCTCAAATGAAGAGGTTTTGAAACAGGTAGGAAGCTTTAAAAAGAATAAAGCAGTGGGAACAGATGGTTTGCCAGTAGAATTTCTTCAAGCATGGTGTGAAGATAGTGGCAGATTGCAGTGCTTGACTAGGCTTTTGAATGCTGTGAAGAAGAGAAGTGAAGATGATCCGGGGAATTACAGATGAATAGCATTATTGAATATGGGAAAAAATTTTACAGTAATTTGGGCTAAAAGGATACAAACCTGGGCAGAGGTTAACCAAAGATTATCCCCATTTCAATCAGGTTTTAGGAAAGGGAGGCGAACAGTGGACAACATAATGGTTAGTAAAAATAGTTGACAAATATTTACAGGTGAAAAGAGGATTTATGCTATATTCATAGATTTTGAGAAGACATATGATAAAATAAATGGTAAGCATTGTGGTATAAGCTGAGGTTTAAAGGTTTAAGTAAAGGGATGGTAGAACTATTGAGCTATATCATGAAAGTACTTTCTGTAGCAAATGTGGGGAAGAGGAGGTAACTGAGGTGAATCAGAAAAGAGGTCTTAGGCAAGGATGTAAATTGAGTCCTATTTTGTTTAATTTTTTTATTTATGATGTCATAGATTGTCTAAGTTTAGCAAACAAGCATATGCCAATGATAAACAGGGAGATCCCAGGCTTAGTATATGCATATGACTTAATGGTGAGATCAGTAACAGGAATTGGCTTAACTCATTCAATAATTGATATAAATCTTGTAAGGTCTGGGGTCTTAAAGTGAATCAAAATAAAACTAAAATAATAATGTTTAAAAATGGAAATAAATTGAAGAAATCTGAAAAGTGGGTTATCGGAGGCACAGACATTCATGTTCTGCAGGATTACATCTATTTGGGGATTAAACTAAGCAGGAAAGGGGACTGGGACTAGGAGTTACAGAAGAAGTGGGCTCTAGCTAAGGGGAGGTCAGCTCTGGGTTTACTGATAAAATGCTTATATATAGCACCAATGATGAAGGTATCCTGGAGTAGTCTAGGGAGGGATATGGGGTGGAAATATGGAGGGTCGAAAAGGGATGGGTGAAAATGGATCTTGTATTAAGAGCATACTGTAAATTTATGCTGGGCGTACCCAAAACTCAGCAAATGTAGGAGTGCTTTTAGAGATGGAAAAAAGTAGTGCAAAGGGAATAGTGATGGAAAGAGTGGTTTAGTACTGGTACAGGATACTGCAGTTGCTGTCTCAATCTTCAAAAAAAGCATCCCACTCAGGGAACCTGGTTGAAAAGAGTAAAAGAACTGTTGGAAAAGGGTGGATTAGGTGATATACGGCTGCATAGACATAATTTAGCATGGGGAGTAGGGAAGGTAGTTAGATCTAGATTTGAGGATATGGATTGTCAAACTATGTGAGATGAGATGGAAGAGGAAAGGTCACTGGTTCTTTTAAGGATGTTTGGAACAGAATCAAGGTCAAAAAAGTATTTAGAAATCTGTAATAAAAAGGAAAAAGAAGCAATTGCATGGTGCAGATTAGGGGTTTGGAAAAAAGAGGTTTAAGGGGTAGTATACTGCAAGGTCAATGTCCGATATGTGGGAACAAAGAGGATGGAGAGCATATTATATGGGAATGTAGAGGTACCGATGAATGTAGGAAAAAATTGATTAGGGAGAAGTGGCTGAGAAATAAAAGTATTGTAACCATAAAGAAAATGTTTTCTGATCAGAGTCAGATTAGACAATTAAGAGAATTTCTATGGAAGGTAAGCTCCAAATGGAAATGGTCAATTGACAGATGTTATGAGTAAGAGTTGACAATGTAAATTTTATATTGTAGGATGTATGAGATAAAAACGTTGTGAAGGATTGGTAGCATTTAGACGTCTACTGGATAAGTGAATTCGGTCAGTTCCAGTAGGTGCAATCTGTGTAATAACTTGGCACTAAATAAATAAATAAAAATACTTTACTTCTACTCCAATAATATAAATCAAATCTATGTTTATATAATAGCTTTAATTACTATAACAAACTATAAAAGACTGTTTCCTACAATTTTAAATTTCCTCTTCTGCAACTGGTATCTAAAGCTTCCTTCTATTTGTATCCATCTCCTAAAGGGTCTGGCAGCAGTAGAAGGAGCTGGTTCATCAGTTCCAGATATCTTGGTTATCATCTTTCATCTTCTTTCAGTGGGTTCTGCCGTTACTTCCAATATCCATAAATGGTGTCTTCTATTCATCGGCCGTGCGTCTTAAGTTAGGTTTTCTCAAGTCTGGTAATCTGTCTGTTCAGTCTGTCTCCTGGTCTTAATATTTCCCTCCAATGATCTCTTAAATAGGATTCCTTTTTCGTAGGTTGCAATGTTGCTTTATTTATTTCTTGAACTCTTTTGTAGCAAGTCATATATTTCTCTAATGCCTTAGCAAATATCTGAGGCATTTTATATTTTACAAATGTGCATAATCTTCTGCTTCCCTTCCATAAGCATTTTCCTAGAAATTTTCGACTATCTACTAGTGTGCTGTATTTATTGCACTAAAAATAATATGTTCAAGTGATTCTAAACAGCTATATTGCTCACATAAACCTGAGTTCTTCTTTCCTCTTCTTTTAAATAAACATTATATGGACCATGTACTTCAGCAAAGTGAAAGAATCCTTCTCTTGGTTTTATATGTTCCAATTTTAGCCTCTTTAATATCTGAAAATAAATTAAGTACTCATGTACTCTTCTACTTATGTGTGCATTATCTGACTCTTCTTACCATTCCTGTAATTTTTTTCCCTTGCCAAACTACAACAAAGGATAGTAGGAGGTGAATGGTCGAAAAGGTAAGTGTGCGACTTTATCTTAGCCGGGGGACCCACTTAATGCACCCTCGTTATTCTGAGGTGATTTTAATACTACCATCTATAATGGACAGTTGAAAGATTAAGAGATTCAGGCGACAAACATGGTGTGTGTGTTTGTGTGTGGCCAGTTTTGAGGCTGGAGGTGTCAATCTTCTATGTTGTGGTCTCACTGTTCTATTGTGGATAGAGGGAACACTGCAACTGGTCCTGAAGTGGGCGAAGACATTGCAGGTAGCACAGTACCGGCAGCAGATGCAGAGATCGTATCTCGTGCATTTTGATGTAAGAGAGAGGGTGTCACAGTAGTGAGAAGAAAACTAAGGCTACTTACACGCACGCCCACAGGGAAAAACAGCGATTGTGAAACAAATGAAACATGTACCTGAACAGAAGAACATGCAATCAGCACAATTTTTATGGCGATTTTCGTATTGTATATGATACTGAAGTAATATCTGGTAAAAATGATGAATATATAACTCGTCTCTTTAGCTATAACTCCTATTTAGCGATTTGTCGAATAATTATGTCAAGTTTCAAATGTTTACTACCTACTAATCATTTTAAGCAATAAAACGAAGACAGTTATCCTTCGCTTACTAAATTCGGATTGCTAAATGCTATGCATGGCTCATATATAGACGTACATTTTTTTTAGCTGCATAAATATCCTTTCAACTCCAGTTGCAGAGAATGGACAATGAATATGACTCATTTTATGAAGTGTCAAAATGTAACAGCGACAGATCTCTCATTGTACTACTGGGAACCAAGAAGGCATTTGCAAGAATTCCAATATGCCGAGCATTAGCAACCAACCAATTCTTTCCGAGTTCACATTACTTAAACATATCATTATAAACTGTAAATAATAGTTAACAGTTACTCGAGCTTTAAAGCAGTACCTGTGCCATATAGTGAGAGACGAAATAGAAGAGGCTGAAGAATATAAATCCCGTAAAGTAGTGATGTGCGAGAAACGGTAATTGTAACAAAACATTCACAATAAAGCCTCTGTAAGCTACTATAATTTTACGATTGTTACTTGGTCAATAGAAAGGATCTCTGAAAGATAGTCTTGGTCAATAGAAATGACCAACTGAATACAGATTTATGATCTTTCTCAGAAAGTTGAATCTCATATAGCTATAAATCGGTATCCAGTTACCTATCTCTGGACAACGCGAAAAGGTGACTTCTTCTGTGATGGGACATCCTCCAGTGTCAAAACACGTCCAGTAATCCGTCAATATTTTCAGAGTATATAACTTTGCTATGTAAAAAATTTAAAGGAGAAAAAGGCGAAAAAAATAAAATAAAGATATAATATAGCAATAATGAGATAGGTATAGAGAAGGAATGCGGAATGAAAACTGATAATGCTATCTCACCTCACCTTCAGGTATCCAAATAAATGCAAAGCAAATGGATTATTGTGTATAAATGAAACTTTCTTGAAACCAAGGCCGACTTTACACAGGCCGGAATGCATAAAAATCGGCAACACTGTGAAGACGGCTTGTTCTACTTTGATTTTAACGAGCCTTACGAAGTTTGCAGTTGCTAATTTAAAATATTTTTAGAATATTCTCTGCGGTATGGTAAACGTTTTCCTCGTTTTCTATGTAGTTACATGTTTATACTACACTACTAAAATCAAGGATTTAAGGTAAGATCTGTGATAGTTTGTAAAATAATTCGTACTATAATTCAGATACTACCGTTTAGGTTAGGTTTAGAATGACAAACGAAATCATTCAAATGCCAAACATAAATGGTAAGCCCTTTGCTTCATATGCTTGCAGTTACTCTGATACTAATGGTAACTACACCTGTATTCTTTTCAGATGCCTGATAAGTGCTGTGTTCCTGAATGCAGTAGCAATTACGAATCCAGTAAAGGAGGTTATGTTACTGTATTCAGATTTCCTTCAGACCCCGAAATGCACGCTAAATGGGTAACATGTATTCCTAGGAAGAACTGGAATCCATCTAAAAGATCAGATGTTTGCATCAATCACTTTGAAACAGATGATGTGATAAAATGTGATGTGTATAAAGATGCTGAAGGCAATGAAATTACATTTCCTTGTGCTCGTCCAAAGCGATACTGCTGTGCCTCGTTTGTTCCCCAATCTACCAAAGTATTTAAACAAACCAGTTGGCAGCTTCAGTGGCATTGCTCGAACAAATCCAGACGATAGAAGGCAAAAGGCAGACGAACTTCAAAGAAAAAATGAACAGTGGTTGACTGATGATATGATAAGTGGTTTCAGTGATTTATGTGAAAGTTGTGAAAATAAAATAAGGGATCTGAACAAATGGCTAAAGGTTGTGTTCTCTGATTTTGTGTGCTTCTATCAAATGTGTTTTCAAGGCATACCTAAAGTTGTTAAAAGTGTAAAAGTAGATGACACTTAGTATCCAAATCTGTGTGGGCAACTATATTGTAAGTTCAAGTGAATTGAAATGGATTCTACCATCATTATTAAAACTTACCAGATGGTCGCAACTGGAGAATATATTACTAAGGTATGTTAGCATAGACAGCATGAATGAAACTTCAAATGAGGATTCTTTAGTAAGGTTGAACCAATGCTTGACATTTTTAGAAGGTAAATCATTTTTGGGTGGTACATTTGTGAGTACGTTGCTTACAAAACTGAACAGAAAGTATCCTGTAAGCACTGTGTATCAATGATAACATCAGAATCCTGCAACAGTCTGTATTTTGACGTACTCAACAAAGGTGGTTTAACAGCTCCCTCCTCTAATGTTGCTAGAGTAAGTCATTTAGCTTGGAGCATCATGTCTGCTCTTATTTCAGAAAAATTTGAAGCAGCTTTTTTGAAAGTGCGAAATCATAAACAACTGCTTTTACAAGTTTTAAGACAGCTTGTTTCTTCAGATATAAGAGAAATTATTTTAAATACAATTTCAAATATACTTATAAATAACTATACAAAACATAAAAATGATATGTGTCTGCAGGAATTTAGTAACAGTGACGTCAAAATTAATATAAAAATTATTTGTGGTTGGTTTATTGACACTCGTCACTTACTTTTTCATATATTTATGAGAGACTAGTTTCAAAGGCCCTGGCCTCCATTTTCAATCTCTTTCCAACTGGCATCTGTTGTTGTCTGCTCTCTCTGGTGGTGGAACTATGAACTTTTTTGTCAAATTATCTACTGGCAGGATTTCAAAGTTCATTACGCGATCCTTATTTTTCCAGATGAATATGTTCTCCCATGTTGTCAATCTATTTTGGTTTATCACTCCTTTTAATAATTTTGGATTTGGATCAATGTCATGGTTTTCATTCCAAAAATGAAATGCTACTGCTGACTTGTCTTCTTGTTTCAATCTGATGTTTCTAAAGTGTTCTTTGACTCTGGTTTTTAAATTTCTTTTTGTTTGACCAATGTAGCATTTTTCACAATTCTTACAATTTATTTGGTATATTCCAGATTTGTTACCTGAAGGAATTTCATCTTTTGTTTTTGAATTTAGTAATTTAAAATTGAGTATCTATTAGTAGGTGCCAAGATGATATTTTGTTCCTTGAATATCTTTTTAAATTTATTAAATGTTTTTGGATGATATGTGAATGAACTGAATATGCTGTTGCTTTCTTTTTCTTTAATAAATGTGGTTGCTTCCTTAATGGTTTTCTTTAGTTTAGGAAAGTAGAAAATCTAAGCTAAAGAAAACCATTAAGGAAGCAACCACATTTATTAAAGAAAAAGAAAGCAACAGCATATTCAGTTCATTCACATATCATCCAAAAACATTTAATAAATTTAAAAAGATATTCAAGGAACAAAATATCATCTTGGCACCTACTAATAGATACTCAATTTTAAATTACTAAATTCAAAAACAAAAGATGAAATTCCTTCAGGTAACAAATCTGGAATATACTAAATAAATTGTAAGAATTGTGAAAAATGCTACATTGGTCAAACAAAAAGAAATTTAAAAACCAGAGTCAAAGAACACTTTAGAAACATCAGATTGAAACAAGAAGACAAGTCAGCAGTAGCATTTCATTTTTGGAATGAAAACCATGACATTGATCCAAATCCAAAATTATTAAAAGGAGTGATAAACCAAAATAGATTGACAACATGGGAGAACATATTCATCTGGAAAAATAAGGATCGCGTAATGAACTTTGAAATCCCGCCAGTAGATAATTTTACAAAAAAGTTCATAGTTCCACCACCAGAGAGAGCAGACAACAACAGATGCCAGTTGGAAAGAGATTGAAAATGGAGGCCAGGGCCTTTGAAACTAGTCTCTCATAAATATATGAAAAAGTAAGTGACGAGTGTCAATAAACCAACCACAAATAATTTTTATATAAAAATGATAGTTTGGTACACATACAACAGACAAATAAAAAGCGAAAACTTGAAATATTTCAAGGAAAGAAGTAAACAATATGTATTAAGAATGGAATATAAATTCAGTTATTGTTAATGCTTTTGTCTCATGCCATTGCTATACAAACTTTTAAGAAGTTTCGCCAAAACAAAAGATCTGGTGCAGGCTTGCTGTTTAAAATAAGTTTACTTATTTTATGGATTACAAAATAAATTTTGTAGAATATGTTATACGCAGACTAATTTATCTATGTGAAATAAATGTTGATAAACTGCAAGTTCTATCATTTTTTTGTAAGTTGTGTTCCCCTCCCTAGTGTATGTGCTATGAAATGTAGATATGTTGGGCTTTTAAATTTTATTGTTATGATGCCTTTTATTATTATTATTATTATTATTATTATTATTATTATTATTATTATTATTATTATTATTATTATTATTATTATTATTATTATTATTATTATTATTATTATTATTATTATTTATTATTATTATTATTATTATTATTTATTATTAATCTATCAAAGAAAAGTATATAGGTTTTTCTAAGCATGTTGATTTTTCTCGTTCTGGGTTGAATTCATTTTGAGCTTTATTGCCAACGAACTTGAAATACAGATTTTTAGCATTGTCAAGATTATAAGGCAAAAAACAGGATTAGCAACTTAGTGGCATGTTAGATAAAGTCATTATAATTGCTTTAATTAGATAATTCCCCTAGGTTTTACTTTGAATTAAAATTTCTTATGTTTGGTCTAAAAATGCCAGTGAGTTTAATAATAAGCTTTTAGCATTGTAAAAAAATCATGAAACAAGACTAGCAACTTACTGCCATGTTTACAATAGCATTGTCAAAACTGTAAAACAAGGAATGATATGAATATGACAGTAATCTCTTGGAGAAATACAGTACTTGCAGTTCCTTTAAGTAGATCCTAATCCCTCCAGTTTATACAATGGATTTAAAATTTAATATTCAAAAAATGTTACGTTTTGCTATTTTTAATTCTTCAGGTAACAAGTTGAAAAGTCTGAAACAATTATAACTGGGTCTTTTACTAGAAATTGTTTGATAAACAGAAGCAAAGAAGTTGCACATTTTGAGTAATGACAAGTTTGGGTTACATTTTCATTGCAAATTAACAACAAAAATTTGGAAACTAATCCGTTCAAAAGCATTAATTTATTATCCGCAGGTATCCTTAATGAGTTTTGGCGTAAGTATACGACACACCAGCTGTAAGTTTAAAAATTGGTAAGTTTCGTTATCAAATGCTGGTTTTAGTGGATATCTGTCGAAAACATCGGCCGTCTATGACACGCCCCCGCGACGTTGCCACATTGTAGGCTCCGGCCTGTGTAGAGTCGGCCTTGCTTGAAACGGTGTCTCTCAAAGAATTTTGGGAGAACGTACAGAATGCGCTATTAATAGGACGGCCGAAATTTCTCTAAGCTGTATAAAACACTATTTTAAACATGTGTTATTTTAACTAAAATTGTTGGTCATTGTATGGAAAATAAGCAATTTCGAGATTTTTTTCATGTAAAGGATAGGCTGAGTCGGGTGGACTTTCTTGGAAACCTCTGTGTCGTAATCCTTAGAAGAAGTTCAGCTTAAATACCAATACTTAAATAGGTACTTTTAATTTTTCAACTATATTGTTGATAGACACAAACACGCCTGGAACATTTTCTAACAAAGTTTTTTTTATTATTATTATTATTATTATTATTATTATTATTATTATTATTATTATTATTATTATTATTATTATTATTATTATTATTATTATTATTATTATTATTATTATTATTATTATTATTCAGGGACCAAAAGGCGTATTTTCTACTGAAATCTGGCACTGGATTTTTCAGTAGAATGCAATACTCTCCCTACTCACTTTCAACTCCGTAGTAAATAAAGTTGGTTTATAAAATTAGTGTAAATTTCAGGATACTTATTTAACGTTATAATGTGAATATTGAAATAACTTCACCAAAATAGTGGCCTCAAAGCACATATAAATTTCCTCATAAAGACTGTTTAACCTGCAAAAATTAAAATAGGATGATTAGGAGAAGTTAAAAGCTGAACAGCTTAAGCAAAGCAACCCAAAATAGCTTTTTCATATTTATTGCAACTTAATATAGTGTTTGAACACAATTAAGCCATGTCATTTGTAATACATACTCTCTCTTAAAGTAAACGATTAGAAATGTCAAAAAAATTGTCATTCATCTTCTCTCTCTCTCTCTCTCTCTCTCTCTCTCTCTCTCTCTCTCTCTCTCTCTCTCTCTCTCTCTCTCTCGCGCGCGCGCGCGCACTCACCCACACCCACCCACCCACACACACACACATACAAAACGTTATTTAAAATCATCGAAGTTGTTATCAAAATATTCATCTATACTATAATAGGCTCTGCTTAACAAGAATTTAGTCATTTTAGATTTAAACTTAGCAGCTAACGCAGTATTCTTTAGACTTTCCGGAAGCTTATTAAGTAGTTTTGGACCAAAGTATTGGGGCTTATGTTCAAAAAGTTTTATTGTATTGGGCATACCAGAGAGTGTATAAGCATAATAATACTGTTTTGAAGCTCAATTGTTAGGTGTTGGATTAAGCCTGTGATCGGAAGCTTTAAACTTAAGCCATTAATGTGACTGAAAGAACAATTGGAACTCACATGATGTGCTGAGGTTCAGTCGAAAATAGGCTGCACTGACTGGAAGCCCATTTATCATTTTGATCACCTGTGCAATTGGAAGCGAGCTGTTTGATTTTGTGTTAAATGTGTTTTCGGGAAGCTGCACGAAGCATCACTCAATTCACATTCATATTCAGATTTATACACCAACAAAATTCTTGCAGAATTTTTCGTTTAAAAAATGCTAAGTCAAACATCATCACATTTACAGTATATGAGGAACATTTAAGAAATAACACACGGTTGCACCGAGGTGAAATACTTTTTTGGGGGCGGGGGGGACTATGTATTCAGTTAGCAAGGTGTAGGTGGGAAGGAAAGTGATGCGGCTTTATCATATCCTGTCGGGATCCTACTAGCGCACTCCCATTATTCTAGGCAAAGGTTCTGCGGTGCCGGCTGCAAGTGGCAGCGGGCAGGTAAAGCGTGGTGGCCAAGGGGTCGATCATGACCAAGGCCCTGATAGAGGCACGTGGTAATTAGGTGCAGCTTGGAGTGGCGGTTTATAAATAAGCAAGTAATTTAGTGCAAAGGGTAATCAAAATTAGGTATTAATCAATTCATAACTGAATACAACATATATATTTTTAGGAGCAACCTTTTAACTCCGGAATTTTGATGGTCTCGGGGGAATTTATTATACAAGTTAACACCTCTATGGGAAACCGAATTTAAACTGTTAATCTATGTTGTTGGAGATGGAATGATGCTTATATTCGTGTACTGTATGAATGGTATTCATCATTTAATACAGTTGTTGGAAGATCCCAAAATGGGGATCCCTTATTTCTATACTGAGTATATACAGTCAAAGTACACTGCTTTTAAGACATAAGTTGTATATCTTAGTTATCACCCTTATAGCATAGAATGTATGACTTAATTTGTTGGCTAGAATATTGACAGCCTCCACCCAATTGATCTGGGAATCAATGACAATCCCCAAAATTTGGTGTAAAGTCTCTCACCTACCAAAGTATTAAATATTGAGATTAAAACAGGATTAGGTACTCCCAACTTTTGATTGAATTTAAGATTTACCGTCTTACTTATATTTATATGATGCTTATTACTTGTCATGCATTTCTCCAATTCTGTAATGGCATATGTATAGTTGATTTCTCCCTGCATAGATCTCTCACCATTATTTCTGAAAATAAGGTTTGTGTCGTTTGCAGAGGGGACACTGTTACTCGGTAATAGGTAATATTTGTATTTATTTCTCATCTTTCTTCTACATACAATTTCATTGATACATTGACATTTATAACATTTCTTTCACACAATAACAATATGACTTATTCATATTTAGCATACCCTTTCTACCTGCTTGCCTCAATTCCCGGTCTCAATACACATAAACCCTGGTTTTCCGTGTATTGATGACCCTCCTCTCCCTCGTATCCCTTGTACTAGTTTTCCGGCCCTTAATTGTTATTTATTCTTCATCAATCTTAACCATTTCTCTCTAACTTTCGCCAGATATTCACCTATATTTCTAACATTCTTTTCTCCTTTTACCAATAAATTTTTTTAATACCTCCCCCCATCCCTAAAACTGTCCCACTTTTGTTGCCAAATTTGTTCTCTCTATATCTTTGTTTGCAATAAAGTATACTATGCCAATATGTATCTTCTTCTCCACACATTGGGTATTTCCCTGTATCCTTTTCATATCCGATACCTTTCAAATTTCTAACTCCTGTCCTTGCCCAGGCAAATCATTCTCGCTCTAACTTATTACACACATCTATGTACTTCTCCCTCCCCCACACTGTCTTTATTTCCCTATATATCCTCAATGATCTTTTCTCCCTTACACTGGTAAATATAACTTGGCTATCTAAATCTTCCAGCCTTAATCCTACCTCTTTCTAAAAGCTCCTATAATAATACTCCTTGTTTCTCCAAATATGTCCCATACCTATCTGTTCCATCAGTTCCTTTACTTTTTGCGCCCAAGACTCTCCCCATTTGTTTCTCATCTGCAATAGAAAACATACCTTGATAATATTGTTTTCCTCCAAATTAGCAACTCTGTATAGCTATTTCAATGCCCTTGAGACAATTTTAACCCTTGTTGAATGTCTTCCCAACTCTAATAGGTAATATAGAAAATCATTTAGAAATAGAATTGGTCCCAAAATGGATCCCTGAGGAGCAGCGCATCCTATAGCAGCAGGATTTGAACAAGCACCTACTAATTCAATCATTTGGTACCTTTCAAGATAAGAGGCGAACCCTTTATTAGCTGGTCCTCTATCACCATAAGGATCTAACTTCTTTAAAAGAATAATATAATTAACTATTTCAGATGTTTTTTGTGGTAATTTACATCCTCTAACCTTTAGTCATATCGGACGATGAATGAAATTGGTGAAATGATGCTCAAATAAGTCCGGGGTCCACAGAGCTTAGAGTTATCCGACATTCGTCTTTCAGGATAATGGAAAAACCTTATCGAAGTAACTCAACCTGACCGAGATTCGAACTCGGGACCTCTTGAACGTGAGGCAGATACGCTACCATCTACGCTACCGAGGTGGGCTTCAGATGCTTTAGTTAAACCTAAGAATAGGCCTGCTACTTGTTCTGTTTGTCTCTGGTTTCTAAGATATATTCTATAAAAGAAGAAAATGCACTATCAATTTATTTTTCTTTCTGAAGCCAAATTGAGCCTTCGATATGATCTTATGCTTTTCTAAGAAGGGAACTATTCCGCTGTGCTTCATTTTCTCCAGGATTTTGAAAAAATAGATAGTAAGGAAATGGGCGTATAATGTTTCATATTGCTTTTTATCGACCTTCTTGAGTAATGGTTTGTCTCTTTATCTTAAACACCTTTGGAAAGCTTCCTTTCCCAGTGAGGCATTCAAAATATAAGTAAGTGGTGAGATATTGGATACGTTACTTGATCAGGGAATCGGAGATTTCATCGATGCCACACGAGTTCTTATTTTTCAGAATTCTTGCTATTGTAATTATTTCTTGTTTACTGACCGGATATAAAAACATGGTGATGTTATTTGCAATAATGCTGCTAGTCGATTGAAGGAAGCTCTGCATGTTGAGATCGCTAAGATTTTAGCTATATTCACTAAGTGCTCATTCAATATATTGGGAGATTCCGCAAGGTTAAAAACTTATTATCCACCATGAGATAACAAGGTGTATTTAAAAGCTAGGTGTATTTAACTTCCTTCTGACAACATTCCAAAGGGCCTTGTCTCTATTACCACTGTGTAAAATAATTATTTTTGTTACACTTTTTCTTTGCCTGATTAATACCTTTGCCGAGTATACTACAGTAGCTTTCAAAGCAAGCTTTGAAGGTGGGCTCTGTATTTATTTTATTAAGTTCATCAAGAAAACTTTATCTCTTGCTCGGTCTGATAATGTCTTTTTGTTATCTATATCCTAGAATTTGGTTGCTTGCAGGACACGCTATGTCTTATGGGAGAATGCAGGTTTTAGAGATTTTTATGGCAAATTAAGTGTATATCTTGAATTTTCTGGGAGTATACTCAGAAATCATTTTCATTCTGGGTGGCTTTTGCATATCTGGTAATCCGTAAGGGATAAACACAGTTTTACTGCACAAGGTATTTGGATGTTGTTAATACACACACATGACATATACTTAATGGCATAGTACAGCGATCAGCTATAAATACGAGTAATTGAATATTGTCTATGTATCCCTTTATTCTCATATTCTCTTATATCTGCAACAGAATTAGCATTAAAATAAATTTTAAAAATGTTAACCTCAAATTAATAAAGGAATAAGCGTTTGTAAGAATAGTTTGCACAAGGGTAAAGAAAGTCATGTGAGTGCGGAACAACTCTACCTCCTTCTTCCCACCAATCCCTGTTGCATGTACCTGACCACTGGGTTGCCATTGTTGACTTGTATTAAACTGTGGTTGCTGTTATCATCCGGCGTTTAGTCAGAGAGTATACATACCATGGAGTATGCTAGAAGCAGAGAAACAATGAATGGAATGATTGGTTCAGATTGGTTATACAGTTGTGCTTCACATGCAGCTAAACATGAACGTGTAATGGCGTGCTAAATGAGCTGATGCGCACATAAGCAATTAGGAAACTTTTTGTTTTCATTTGACACATTAGTGAGATTCCAGTGAAGAGGATCAGTGTATACTATGTTACAAGTGTTCTATTCTTCAGCGATATGAAAAACCTGGCGTGAATTATGTAAGCATAACCTCTACTCAATATTGAGTCAATTTTGTGAGAGGATATAAGCAGTAAAAGTATCAGATTATTACAGCAAGAAATATGAATATTTATCTCACAAGCATAGAGTTTTTAGCAGTGATATAGACAGGCCGTGAGAAAGACTTATAAAGTTAGGTATATTAAATTTGCCACAACAATTATTATAATGTAAATTTATATAAAAGTAATTAGTTAAACGAGTTTACTCGACTCCTTAAAGGAACGAGGTAAGGAAGTGAATCAGAATGTTTTAAGTACCTTATTGAAGTATGGAGTTGTTCTGGAAGCCTGTAAACTACCCATCCTGTTTAGTACGTTTATTTTATAGGAGGATAATGGTGAAACTATAGCAAACAATTAACCACTTCATTACTGAGCAAAAATTGAATTTTTGTTTATAGAGCTCTAACTGTTGTGGTATTCAGCGTCCCATCCTAGACCGCCTGCGGTGTAAATGCGGGCATTAAACTCTGCACATTTCATTTCCCACCCTAAATTGGGCTTGAAAGACCGTTTAATTTATCAGGCTTGAGGTTCTTTTATGTGCCCTAAATGTACGACACGGGACCATTTTCCCTTTGGAAGAAAGCTTTACTAAGTATTTTTTAGCCCAAAAAAAATATATTGCTTTTCGCCGATTACTCCCCCCCCCCCCCCGACCCCCATCGCGGGTAGTAGTCGCGGTGGTCCTAGACGAGGCTAGCATGTTACCGCTAATCCACGGACACTGCCCATCTA
>CM060953.1:67214900-67254900 GCA_030765055.1 Mantis religiosa | reverse complement strand
TTATTTAGTCATAATCGCTTATCAGATGTTTGTGGCAAAAATCATGCTGGGTAGTATAAACTTGAAAGAAGTGTAGGGACAGTGAAGCACAAACTAGTACAAAATTGAATCGAGAATATATTGACGTCATTTCTTTATATCCAAATATACCGACCAATGAGCTTATTCCACTTCTCAAAAAATGGCTGGAATCAATACAAATAACACCTGAAGAAATAGAAGAACTTTCACAACTTACAGAAATTTGTATCAATCAAAATTTTTTCAGCTTTAATGGACAAATCTATAAACAAAAAACGGGCCTAGCTATGGGCAACCCATTGTCTCCCTTCTTGGCAGATTTATTCATGAGTGCTTTTGAAACACATATCACAAAAGCTTTTCCAAATTATTTCAAAGTGTGGTATCGCTATGTTGACAACATTTTTGCAATAGTACCTAAAAAACTCATACAAGATGGTCTTAAACTTTTGAATATACAAAATCCAGCTATAAAATTTACATTGGAAACAGAAGAGGATGGTGTGCTCCCCTTTTTGGACATCAAGATAAAAAAAAATGAACAACAAACTCACTTTTGGTATCTACAGGAAACAGATAATTACATTAAGAACAACAGTTTCAACCCAAAACAACACCAACATGCCATTTTCAACAGTTTAATCTTTCGGATGATCAACTTTCCACTAAACAGAGAAGATTATCAAGAAGAATACCTACACATAAAAAAAGTAGCTATATCCAACGGTTTCAACCCAAATTTAATAGACAAAACTGTTAACAGACTCAACAAAGCTAAGAAAATAAAAGAAACCACCACCCTAGAACCTACAGGAGAAAAAGAGAAAAAACTTTTTAAAAAATTCACCTTCCACCCATCAGCCTATAACAAATTCCAAAAAATCTTCTCAAAACACAGCATAACTCTTGCACCTCAAAACAGGTTTAATATCAGAAATTTGTTAAAAGGCCCTCCCAAAAATTCAATCACTACCAAAGAAAAACCAGGAATCTATGAGATCAAATGTGAAACTTGCCCTAAAATTTATATAGGAAAAACAAAAAGAAATATTAACATCAGAACTAAAGAACATATGAGAAACATTAAAAATGGTGAAACAGAAAAATCAGCAGTGGCTTTTCATTTTTTGAATACTAGACATGACATCAATTTGGAAACATCTCTAATAAAATATGTTAATCACCCCATAGACCTTTCCGTATGGGAAAAAATCTTCATTAACAAAAATCGTCATAGAGTCATGAATTTTGAAACTCCACCACCGGACATCTTTGACCATTACATCACGCCATCTATTGACAATACGGAGAAAGAAGAAACCACTACAACTTGCACTAGTCGAGTATCAGCTGAGGATAGGAGCAAGAGCTCTTGAAACATGTCCTGTGAATAAACAGTGTGAGTGAAGCAATGTGTCAATATATTCTCGATTCAATTTTGTACCATGCTGGGTAGTGTTTATTGTTATCATCATCATCATCATCATCATCATCATCATCATCATCATCATCATCATCATTATTATTATTATTATTATTTATTTACTTATTTATTTGTCAGAGACTGCGAAAGATCCAGAAATGAAATCATAAAAAAAATATATATATATATATGGTTAAAGTTAATATTTAGGTTACAGAGTAATATCAATAAATTACATAAATTAATTAACTGTTGATCTATTTATTGTTGTCAATAACCTATTTATTAGTCAGTTGTGAATATGTACTTTTAATCTGTTATTGGTACAACTCTTGCTGCCTCATGTAGTTTGTTGAATATGTTAATATCACTATAAAAACAAGTATTTTCATAAAGAGCTAATCTGCATCTGATAGTCTAATTTGTGACAATTTCTGGTGTTAAAATTCTGGTGGTCAGTCATGAAGGAATATTGTTCATATTTCTGATGTAAATTAATGATTCTATATAAATAGATTGTGTGGTCATAAACTTTAATTTAGAAAATAAGTAGAACTAAGATCATTAAAATTAGTTTTGCAATGCCGATCCTCTTTTAACTCAAGAATGCATAGAATAAGAGTGCATAGAGTGAAAAAGAGGGAATGGCATAGGTCCTCACTCTAAGTTAACTTATGATACATTTATCTGAAATTGGAGCAAATGGCAAAGCACAAATTCTATGAAGGACACACATCTATTGTGCAGTTTAACAAGGAGAATAGACAATGTTCTGTTACAGTGCACAATATGTCCTAGTTCTGCATGTCTCTTCCCAAACTTAAAGCGCTGTTACAATTGTGGAAGCATTTCAGTGAATAAAGTGTTTAGTACATAAAAAACTTGTACATATATATAAACTTCTCTTGTTTTTTAGCCTCATAGTCTTAAGAGAATGAAACTGCAGACCATTATCATTATTGTCATTGTTGTTGTTGTTTTTGTTGTAGCTTTTAATAGTCAAAAAGTAATATTAGTGTTAAATTACTCTGTTACAGCGTGTAGAACATCTAAAACTCTTAAAAGATGGAAACTGGATATACAGTTTCTCCTCTCACTCCACAAGTTGTAAATACTCAACTAGCAAATGTGGACATTCTCAGTGACAGTTCCATTCAAGCGATAGCTCAAATTTTGGATCACTGCATGCCAAATGTAAGTTAATTTCATGTATAAATTAATTTCCTGCTTATTATATTTATAGATGAGTGAAACTATCATGCAAAAATGTTGTGGACAGTTTTTATTTCGAATTTTCTAGGTATATTTTGTTTCTTATAGTTGTAACTCCTAAAATGTTTCAAAGTTTCTAAATATTAGAGCACAAATACATTGAACAAGGATTGAAGTTGTTATGGAAGTGCCTTTGTTTCTTGCTTCAATATAAATTAAAAAACAAAAGCAGCTCTGCTAGATAGAGTCAACATGAAAAATTCAATGCCACGGCTGGAATTTGAACCACGGATCTCCTGGTTTCCGTCCATTCGCTCTAACCCATTGAGCTACCATGGCCAACGTGCCGTCCTGACATTAAATTCTCCAGTTGACTCATGTATTACCCCGGTAGGCCACAAGGAGCTCTCGCATTCGAGATACACTGTTTGTGGCAACTTCCTATCGTAAGTACTTGAGTCCCAGGCTTCAGATTTTAACTGTTATTATTTTAGTTATCAAAATAATAAGATAACTGTTTATTAGTTATCTTATAATTATATAAGATGCCAATTATAAGATAATATCTTATTTTATAATTAAAAATCAATAATTTCCTAACACTAGCCGTACACAGGCTAAGGTCCCTGACAGACAGTCAACATGAAAAATTCAATGCCATGGCCAGGACTAGAACCACAGATCCCCCAGCCCCTGTCCAGCCGCTCCAACCCACCGAGTCACCATGGCGAACGTGCCGTCCTGACACCAAATCCTCCAGCTGACCCACACACCACCCCGGCAGGCCACAAGGGGCCCTCGCTTCTCGCTTCTGAGACACACCGCCTGCGGTGACCCACCATCGCAAGCACCCGAGTCCCAGGCTTCATAATTCAACTCTTATCACTCAGCCAACTGATGGAAACCAATCACTTCCCCACACCAGCCGTACACCAGAGATCCATGGTTCGAGTCCCGGCCAAGGCATTGAATTTTTCATGTTGACTCTATCTATAAAGGGACCTTAGCCTGTGTACGGCTAGTGTGAGGAAATTATTGATTTCTAATCATAGGATAAGATATTATCTTATAACTGGCATGTTATATAATTATAAGATAATTAATAAATAGTTATCTTATTATTTTGATAGCTAAAATAATTTGAGTTAAAAGATGAAGCCTGGGACTCAAGTACTTACAATAGTAAGTCGCCATAAACGGTGTACCTTGAATGTGAGAGCCCCTTGTGGCCTACTGGGGTAATAAATATGTCAACTAGATAATTTAATGTCAGGACGGCGTGTTGGCCATGGTAGCTCAATGGGTTAGAGCGACTGGACGGAAACCAGGAAATCCGTGGTTCAAATCCCATCTGTGGCATTGAATTTTTCATGTTGAGTCACCAAACAGCTGAGGATGAGATCGAATGATCTTGAAAACGTTTCAAGTATACAACAACAAGTAAGTGAAGTTTGAGTGTAAACATAGTGACTCATAAATCAAACTCAAAAATGAAGAATACTTCACTGTTAATGCTTCTGCTTTTAATATTTATTACTCAATGAAGACTAAGAAATTAAACACCTAAAGGATAGCACACAGAAAGTACTAAATCCTAAGTTAACTTTCAAAATGAACAGTCAGCATACAAGAAAATAAAGAACAATTTTAATGTATCTGCGGCACACATTTCTGAGATTTAGTTCAATCAAGTTCTTAGGAGAATATCGTATCATCATTCTTATCATTCACTGTTCTTCCAAAGCAAAACATGTTTGGCATAAAAAAGGACATTTCTGCAGTATTAAAGTACCATATTTTTGCAAATCTAATGCACCAGCAAATCTAATGAGCACCCCATATTTGAAACTCAAAATTGTGAAAAAAAGGTTTTTTATCGAATGTAATGTGCATCAGTGACGGAATATTAGGTATTTTAAATTTATTTTATGCAACAATGAATTTATTGTATATATAAACCACCAGATTATAGAATTGAAAGTGCTCTGTTGTTAGGTGACACATTGTTGCAATGACCCTTACAGTTCTTCCTACTAGCTTTATAACCAAATAAAATTATTGGCATATTTTCATTCCCTTATGAATTATGGTATCATCTTTTGGGGTAATTCAAATATGTCAGAAAAGGTTTCTCGAATGCAAAAAAGAACCATAAGAATAATAGTGAACCAACCTGCATATGTGAGCAGTAGAGTGTATTTTAAGGAACTGAAAATTAAAACCCTACCATGTTTATACATATACAAAGTTCTTTTACATGTAAAAGCTCGTTTATATTGCTTTAAAACATATGCAATGACACATCAGCATGATACAAGAAACAGTTCAAAGCTACTAGCAATTAGTCATAATACCACGTTATACAAACATTCCTTCTCTTATAGTGGTACCCAACTTTACAATAAGTTGCCTCTTTATTTATAACAATTTGACAACCAAAAGATTTTTAAATTGAAACTACACACATTTTTAAGTGAAGCATATTTTTATTCTATTCAAGAGTATTTGGAAAGTTAGTTATATTATTATATTTTGGCATACATGTTTTTTGTACCTTCTGTATTTAAATTTTGTACTTAAATTTTGTAAATATTTTTGTAAATATCTTTGACGTTTCCACAATCTTGTATGGAGATTTATAGGATGAATGAAGTCAATTGAATTGAATTAATTCCAATTTCTGTTTTCGCCACAAGCAAACGTTATTCTCTGATACATTGAACATCCTTCCTGCCTTTCTATTACCATTTTTTCAGCATAAAGGATTACTTTACGCTTTAAAGAAGCATTTGTAAGACATTCTTCTCTGTTTGCCCTCCATATTGTAATTGAAAACACTTCCTTTTCACCTTCTCAATAATAGTATAGTTCCACGGCATATTAAACCAACACTCAGTAATAGGCTAAAGATAAATGTACTCCAGCAATCTACTGTGACATAATAAATGAAAAAACAATGAAGTTACTGGCATTCTATGAAACAGATTTTCACTTGAAACTAATACACACTTGAATCTTATACGCACCACGATTTTGAGTACTACATTTGGTCAAAAAAGGTGTGCATTAGATTCACGTAAATACAGTATATTGAAGTACCATGTGATGTAATTGAATTTTACAAAGATGTCCCAGGAGAAAACTACAAATCTAACAATGATTTAATATGCAGCTAGGAATGTTATATAAATTAAATGATTGCAATAGCTTGTATTATTGTGCTATATGTATTTTTAAGAATGATTTAATCATTTCATGTTACTATATTATTCTTTTTGTGTTGTACTTTTTCATTATGTTCATTCTTAATAAAGTTTACAAAATTTAATTTAAAAAATAATAAATAAAAAACATGATAGTTAAATATTTAGTATTTAGTAATAATAACATAGGCAAGTAATAAACTATACAAGTTTTTTATGCATATCAATTATTCTAATAATAAATATAAAATAATTGCATACAAATAAACAACAAAAACAAAACTGTCACATACTTAGAACATTTCTCTCTTCCATATGCATGCATTCATTGGCTTTTGGAAAAAACTGAATAAATCACTGTGTAATTGTCCATACTGAAAATGTTGTTACAATATATCTTAACTAGGAAATTCATTTATAGGACTTAATACTGGGGAAAATGTTACATCCTTCTAACCTCTCTCTCTCTCTCTCTCTCTAAGCGAAATAAATAATGAACATGTCCTGAAAAATTCAATATTTTAATTTATTAAGTTTTGAAAAAATAAAGCTCCTCAATTTAGCATTGTTGTATAACTTAGCGTACCCATGAATTAGACGAGACTAGTGTTCAGTAGCAATAAGGAAAACAGATCCTCTAAACTTTTACTATTGTTTTAGCATTGTTGTTGACTAATGGCACTGGGGATTAGTTGATTTGCATAATTTTCCCCCTTGCTTCCCAATATAAAACCTGAAGATTCTCACTTTTGAGACCATTACATTTGTCCAAATGATGTTTGTTCAGGACATCCACTTTACAGATAGTGCACTTGGGTGTAGATATGCAGTGTATTTTATAAAGGTGTTCTGCAAGACAGTCATGGCCAGTTTCCATTCTAAATAGGGCCACTGCAGTTTTTCTTGGTAATTTTTGTATGTCAGTTTTGTCTCCAATGTTCTTATAATCCTTGTCTTTTAGTTTATTTTTTTCATCAAGTCTCTGCTGTCTTTTAAAGTGTAGCTTAATGTTGTTTAATTTTTTATTAATTTCAATTTGTCTTACAGGTTTTATGTTTTGAATTGCACCTTTTTTTACTAGTTGGTCAGCATGTTCATTACATGAAAGTCCAACATGGGCTGGAATCCATTGCAGGGTGACATTATTTCTTGATTGAACAGCTTTAATTAAACTTATTTCTTTGATGTATCTTGTTGTTTTGTTTTTATAATTTACAATCCCATCTATGGCCGATTTTGAATCTGTTAAGATAACTATGTTTTGCTTTATGTACGGTCTGTACAGGACGTTCTGCAGTGCTGCTTTTATGGCTGTTAGTTCTCCGTCATAATGGTTTAAAGTTTCGTCTAGTGTTAGATACTGTGCAAAATGTTTGCAGTATACTCCTGCACCAGCATCTTGTTTGTTAATAAAGGATCCATCTGTATATATTCGGAGCCATTATTTTTCTGGATATCTTTCATTTTCTGTGGCTATTGCTATTGCTCTCATTTCATCTAGTGAATTGTTTTGCTTATGTATTGTATATAATAGGTTATTCTTATAATTTATATCAATATATTCTGTTGGGCTCGTTTCCTCTATTGTTGTTATATTTGTTGCCATTATGTTCTTGTGTTTTAGGTTATTGATATATGTTCTGAAGCTTGTTTGGGTTTTTAGATTGCTTATATTATCCACTGTGTGATACCACTTGTGTCTATTTCTGTTAACTTGCAGTTTTTGTGCTAGGGTAATTGCCTTTAGTTCATGTTTCAGTTTTATGGCCATATTTTTTGTGAAGCTTTGTACAATGGCAATTGGTGTTGTTTTTTCAGCTCCTGTTATTATTCTTAGTGAATTGTTTTGTGAAGTTTCTATTTTCCTTTTGAGTTTCTTGTTTACTGTTTTTGTTTGTTTCTTTTTTTGTAATTTACATCCTCCAACATTAAGTCATATCGGACGGTGAATGAATTGGGTGAAATGGTGCTCAAATGAGTCCAGGGTCAATGGAGCTTAGAGTTACCTGACATTCATCCTGAAGGGTAAGGGAAAACCCCGGAAAAACCCAGGTAACTCACCCTGACCGAGATTCGAACTAGGGACCTCTTGAACGTGAGGCAGACACGCTACCATCTACGCTACCGAGGCAGGCTTGTTTACTGTTGCCAACAGTTCTCCAAATAGTAGGTTGAGTTTTATGTGTGTTTTATATGTGTTATTAAGGAAGTCCATATTTCCACGCCATTTTTCCCCTTTTAGGCATTTTAAGATGTTGTTCTTCTGTTGATCTTATTTGTTACATTGTTTACATGTTCTTTCATTGATAGTTTCCGGTCTAGTTCTGTTCCTAGATATGTTGTTGCAGATGCTTCTTGCAAATTTTTGTTATTGATTCGCAGACATATGTTTTCTGTTTTGTGTTGCATTGTGAACAGTTGATATTGGGTTTTTTCTGTGTTTTATCTCCATATTGTTATGGTTAGTCCATTGTTCCAATATTATAATTGCATTATCCATTGTTATTTGTAACTTTTTATGTTTCCCAGAACTTATATTCTTTTCCGAGGTCCATATTACTATTAGCAGACAAAGTTATTTCACTTAATTTATTATTTAATACACATTTGTTTGCTATCTCTTGAATAAAACATTCTTAAATAATTATTATCTAATTTTCTTCTAACAGGTACCCAGTGGCTTTTACATCATTTCTTTAGTTTTAAAGCACATACAGCGATTATGTTCCAAAAATGTAAGTGTGCCAAAGTTTCTTATGTTTATAAGTACTTTCTTAACATAATATAGTAGTTTAATCAATATTTGGTTCAAAATAAGAATTTAAGTGAGAGATTAAATATAAATAAGTTATCATTCTATCACATAATTTAAAATGAGTTGCTTTAAAATGTTTAACTTTATTTTAAACTACATGTATTAATTCCATATTTAAATTTGATTTTATGTTACAGCTTAATATCAATGGAAATTGCCATCCCAGTGAACAATTATGCCACTTATTAAAGAAATGTCTCCACTCAGTGGTAAATATTTGTGATTCTGATAAATTGGAGACATTATGGGACACATTTTCAGAGATAGTGCAGGCAAGTAATGCTTTTATTGTAAATACTGAAATTAAAAATTGTATCTTATGGTCAGGACATGAGATGTTTGCAAATCCAATAAAAAGAAATTTAAAGATGTGTGGTAGTCAGTGGTACACTAGCACAAAAATAAATGTTCATGAATTTGCATCACTGCATGCAGTATCTGAGGGAATTAAAAATCCCTAAGTAAATGTGATGTACAGCTTCATTTCCATATATTTAACTAGGAGGGTATTAAAAGAAAATGCATATGTATTTATACTCACAAGACTTTCGTAGCCAATATTAATGTTTCCAAATGAATCTTACAACACCATATTTTTCAAACTATTTTAAGTTAGTTAATATAAATGTTTACATAAATAGTTTCTTCACATATTTCAATGTAGGTACAGTGGTTAAGCAGGCCCCAGTAATAGATCTTTAAAAGGGGGGTAGAAATATGCTGACTTTTAAATTCTACACCCTTTTTTTGACACCATGTGAAATTATTATGTATAATATATATTAAAGTTTAATGTTCTCTAAAGAGGACTTATTGGACGATAAATGAAATGGGTGTAATGATGTCCAAAAGAGCCTACGGTCCATAGAGTTTAGCATTACCTGACATTCATCTTTTCATATAAGGAAAAATCCTGGCAAAAAGCTTTATCTAGATAACTCACCCTGACTGAGATTCAAACTCAGGACCTCTTGAATGTGAGACAGACATGATACCCCAATATCACAGATGATGATGATGATGTGATTATAAGGGCGCTCAACTATGATGTCATCAGCGCCCTTTAAATAACTAAATCATCACAATAGTGAGAGATAAATTTAACTATAAATTACAAAAAATCAAAATAAAATGGCAAATAAAATAAACATGCACAATTTTGGGGTTGGGGGGGGGATGATGAAAAACTATAAATAACAATAAAAGGCATAAAAAAGCGTTTTCTTTATTAAATTCCTTAATTTAGCATGAAAAACAATTTTAAAACTACCTGCTCAGCGGTGGTCAAATCAATTTGCCCCTTTTTTCGGTGTTGGACTAACACACTTTTCAGTAGGTTTATCTTGCCTTTTTCTCACTGTCATTCTGGCAGTGAAGGCAGGTTCTTCCTGCTCCATATCCCCTATGGAGAGGAAATGGTTGCTGACAGTTACACTGGCACTGGTCTTACCATTTTCGCTAAGGAAATCAGTTCTTTCATATGAAGTCTTGAATTTTCTTGGCAATTCATTATATATCACTGGTTCACATGTTGTTCTTGAAGTAGATGCTTTCGGCATTGAGTTGACTGAAACATTCTTCTTAGGACTGGACTTGGTAGGCATGCTCACTGTTTGTGCTGGTGTCTGTTGCTTTGGCTGTGATCTTGTTATAATAGTTCTTTCTGCAATTACTGCCCCATTTAAGTCGCTAGTTTGTGTTACAGTTTCATGTCTAGATACTGGCTTAGCTGCAACTGTACTATACGTAATGGTCCTAGGAATAGAAGGCTGATGAATATGCAAGAGCTTCCAGACTTCCAAGAAAGACACCTTTCTTACTCGGATCTCTTGGATCACCATTTCCTCCATAAAATGAGGGCTTTCTGTGAAGTTCAATGAATGATTATCTCTGCAGTTGATACATGTTGCAGGTGAAGTAGTGTATCATCATGCTTGACTTCCCCACAGTCTATGCATGGAGCAACTCCATTACAAGAATCACTCATTTGGCCAATATGCTGGCATTTGTAGCACCTCAATGGATTAGGTATATATGGCCCCACTTCAATAGGATCATGGCCTTGATCCTTTGTGGGAAATCTACCCAATCAGAGGTAAGTAACAGGGTACAAGTGGGCACCAGTTCACCTCGTTCTTTGTGGTGGACTCAATATACTTGGTCATCCCTTGTTCCACCAAGTTTTCCTGAATCTATTCAATGGACATTCTGGCCAATATGCTGGTGTTTCCAACACCACACGAGCACTTCAAAGTCCTATGGATTTCAGCTTGCATCGGATAAATTGCTTTCATAATTCTCACAGTCGTGTTGGTGAAACAATTTTGATCAGGAGCGTGCCATTGTGAGATCAAATACAACTTTACAGCAATATTGTCTAAACCCTTCTGAATAATAAACATGTTTATGCAGTAAATTTCCAGCCTTCCTCATTTGTAGTAATGACTAAGTAGCAAGCTCCACAAGACTTAACTACTTCTTTTCCACTGCTCTTAATATTTTTGTTTAGTTTTACATTTCTGGCCAAAGCAACAATGTCCTCCACTGCTGCAAACATCTATGGCATGGTAACATCCTGGGCGCCATTCCAGCTTAGCTGAGAGTGGACCTTGCTCACCTCAGGATCTCACCTCCCATAGTAACGACAGAGGGACTCAGTTGCCTTCAGGAGTGCATCAGCTCATGCAATGGCCTTTCTCCAGGACTGATCTTTATCAGCGGATACACAGTCCTGCATGATAACCAGGGGCTGGGACTTAAGCATTACCCAGTCACCCCCTGCACTCATCCGCACTAGGTATCTATCAGATTTGTGTTCAGTGAGGTAAATGTCTATGGGTTAAACATGAATGTGGACCAAAGTTATTTGGGCATTTGGTATAAGCCCTCTCACCACTCAGAAGCATCCAATTAAGAGATTTGACTCAGGACCCTGGGATAGCCAGTTCTGTATCTACCATAGTAGGACTCTGGGCAGAAATATCACAGAGGCAGGCTATTAATTACTTATATGCATGTTCATATGGTGTGTATGTGCGTGTCTTTTTTAAAAATTAAAAATAGCATGCTCCATTATATTGTGCAATACTACATGCTTTACATTGGTTTACATCATTTCAAAGCATAATTTAATTTATAGTACTGATTCCATAGTATAATTAATTAATTCTATTTATTTAACAAGTTTTCCTAGTTCAGTTTGGCTTACCTATGTTAGTTTACAGGATCATTGATACCTTTTCTTATTTCTATTTCTTTACATGTTTTCAAGGCATAGTTAAACTTATTTCTATTGCATTTACTTTCTTGGAAGTGTTGAAAACAGTGTTGTTATGATAAATTAACTTTAAAGACTTTATTTCTATTGCATTTACTTTCTTGGAAGTGTTGAAAACAGTGTTGTTATGATAAATTAACTTTAAAGAGAGTCGATTAAAGACACTAGACAACACTTTTAAATTTTTCCGGAACTAGTTTCAGAGGCTTTGCCTCTATCAGAGAGCCGGCCGATGATAGAGGCAAAGCCTCTGAAACTAGTTCCGGAAAAATTTAAAAGTAAGTGTTGTCTAGTGTCTTTAATCGACTCTCTTTAAAGTTAATTTATTTCTATTGGTTTACAGGAATTCTGAATATAGTTTCATTTTGGATAGAGAGAGTCAAACTGAAAAATTCAATGCCACGGCATTCAGTTTGACTCCATCTATCCAAAACCGTAATCTACACACGGCTAGTGTGATGGAATGATTAATTTCCATCAATTAACTTAAATTTGTTCTTTTGGTTCCATAGTTATAGCAAATGTGTATGGTGGATGATTTTGTTTTTTCATATTTACATTTTTATTTACAATTCATAAAAATTAACATTATTGTCAGATTTTATGAATTGATTCTTATATTTACTAATGAGTTCATTTTTGTTTGTGGTCAGATTCCTCTAGCTGCTCTGCTATCTGTAATTCTTGTCATTCTAGGTTAAACATAGCACTTATGTATTAAGTGGTCTATAGTTTGTTCAGACTGATCACTTACACATAGGATCAGGGGTGGACTGTCATTAAGTGCCAGAGGGCCCAGGTCCCACCAATAATATCGCGCATCTTATAGGCATTTTTTAACTTGAAGAAAAAATGATTTTATATTTTATTCCAGTGCAATAATCATTGCAAACAATAATTTATTACACCCGATTCTTAATGGTTACCGAAGGTTGTAACCCGCAGTGCTGTACACAACAACTGCACCAGTCACCTTGTTGCACAGCATTTATGAGCCTGGATCACTCCTCTCCCTTCTACACACTTTGCCAGTCAGGTGTCTATACTCCCTCGTTCCCCTACTCTTCTCTTCGTGTATCGCTCACAGAAATGCTTAGGGCCAGCTAGTTGCAGCCTGTTGTTTAGCAGTTTAGTGTAGCATTCATGTGATTGTTGTTGGAATCTTAATTGTCTGGTGGACAAAGTGAATAGAGTGGATTATTTATTTAAAAGTTTCTTTCATTCATTAAAGGTAGAAGAAAAACTTGAAATTAAACGATTAGGTGCACATCAAACAAATAATTTTATCTTAACGCAACAAGAAAGCAGAAAGCAGGACTTTTGTAACAGTTGGTTTGGTAAGAAATCGTACCTAACTGCAAGTGAGGAGAAACAAAGTGTATTTTATCAATAATAACTAAACACTAGTTGTGTTACTAGTGTTTAGTTATTATTGATAACCTAGTTTACTTCACTGTCAGCAGCTTCAGTTTTTTACATAAAGTGTCTTTTATTTTTACTGTTTGTTATTTGGTGGTGAAGGCCTGCAGATGACTGTTGATTGTAAAGATTGAAAACATTTGAGTGAGTGAATGAATTGCAAAACACGAGGCAAAACTGGCCACAAAAAAAAAGATAACACTGATTAGTGTGATAAAATGCATAAAATTTGTGGAACCCATGATCTAGCAGTGAAGGGTCATGAAACAGAGGCAGCAAACCATTGTAATTTCTTAGATTTGCTACCTCTTCTTGGTAATCTTGACAGTGTGTTAGATGGCCATGTCAACTGTGCCAATATTACAGTATGTAATATACTTCACATATACAGAATGAACTATTGTATCAGCTTCACATGAGGAATTAATGAAAAATATAAATGCTGCAGATTTTGTTTCTGTGTTGACTGTTGAAAGAATGGACATAGCTTGCCACATTCAATTTATGTTCATTTTATATTAAAGGATGTAAACCCATCGAAAGGATTCTTCCTTTCGAAGAGATTCATGACCAAACAACCAATGGTTGTTCCATTGTTGTTGTTCTCATTAATTTTTCTGCTGACTGAGAAAATTTTCATCAAATTAGAATCCCACATCTATGAAAAGTTAAAAAATGAACTTTCATTGGACACATTGACACATAGTGACACATTGAAAGATATCCCTTCAGTTAGTGAACTCTCAGTTTTTTCACACAACACTCTTTTGAGGAAGCATTTTCTGAAGTACACAAAATGCTGCAAATTGTACTAACAACCCTAGTTTCAACAGCTGAGGCAGAGAGAAGTTTCAGTACTGAAAAAAATTAAGTCTTTCCTTAGGAACTTCATGGGCCAATATAGGCTTAATTCCTTGGCTGTTTGTTCCATTCACAAAGAGGAAATTGGTGAAATCCCTAATTTAAAAAAGAGAATGATTGAAATGTTTGCCCCTGGAAGAGTAGACGTCCTCTGCTCTTGTACATGCCATTTGATGAGTTCTATTTCACTCCTATCTTTTATTATTACCTTCTTGATCTTTAAACATATATAATGTTTTGTCACATTTCTGCTATTGCAGTGTTTTTGGCAGTGCAATTAAAGGTGACCTTTTAAAAGGTATAACCCCACTTGGCCTGTTTGGAATGTTATCAAGTGTTATGTTAAATTCAGGGTTGGTGTTTTCCCTCTCTTTTAAGAATGGTTGGGAAGAAAGATATTGTGTTTTGACCTTTGGATGTTGCCTGCCATTCACATTCCATTTTTCATAACTTAGTTGTATTTTATAATACAATATTAATAAATTACAAGTGAAATAAAATACAATATTAATTGTATTTTATTTCTCTTTTGGGATCTTATTGTAGCTGACTCCTTTTGAGTCAGTTGGTCTGCCTGTCCTTTATCCATCTGAAGTAGGTCTTCCAGTGTTTGGTCTCAGATACTCATATAAGTTGACATATTCTTTGTACTAGTGATTTGTGCTTAGCAGGATTTTTTATAGAGCAGGATATTTGGCTCTCATTGTAAATGGCTACTACTCATCATTGATGTTCTATATCTTCTTTCTCTATAATATTTTCTAAAGTTTTAATATTGGTTATTGGCTCTGCTTGGCTATTAGAACACTTTTCATGTAGCTTAAATTTCATTTGGTTGTACAAGTTCACTTCCATATAATATAGCTAGCTACTCCTGATCCAACACCATCCTTGCTTTTGCTTCTATCTGTACTCAGGGTAGTCTTTTCCTGTATCACTAGAATAATCTTCTGGGTTTGGCCAGTATTTTGGTTCTTTGTCAATGTGCCGTCCTGACATTAAATTCTCCAATTGACTCATATATTTTCCTGGTAGACCACTAGGGGCTTTCGTATCTGAGATACACCATTTGTGGTGACTTACTGTCATAAGTAATTGAATCCCAGGCTCCATCATTAAACTTTTATTATTTAATTACACAGAAAATGAAGCTATTTACAGTGGAGCAACAAACACTACACAAATAAAAATATTTAGTAAATATTCTCCACTTAACTTAAGAAGCCGATGATAATTGAAGTATTGTCATCGGCTTCTTAAGTTAAGTGGAGAATATTTACTAAATATTTTTATTTGTGTAGTTTTATTATATAAGTTAATTGATGGAAACTAATCATTTCTTCACACTAGCCGTATATAAGCTAAGGTTTTGGATAGATAAAGTCAACCTGAAAAATCAGTGCGATGGCCGGGATTTGAACCACAGATCTCCTGGTTCCCAGCCATGGCATTGAATTTTTCAGGTTGACTCTATCTATCCAAAACCGTAGCCTATATGTGACTAGTGTGAAGAAATGATTAATTTCCATCAATTACTTAAATAACACTGGTCAACAATGAAAATGTTAAATAAATAATTTCTGCTGATTCTTATGTATTTGCATCTGCCAAGTCCAAACATGAACGTAGAAATGTTCCATCACCCACCAGCATTTTTTAATTTAAAAAAGATACTGTTATCGTGATTATTAGCATAAGGCACACAATGTACTGATTAAAAGAAAATTGTTTTATTTCATTAGGTCAGTAAATATGTCAGCAAATAAATATTTGCTTTAGGCGATTGTTTCTGTGACTTCAGGAATGACAGTGTTCAACAATGAGCCTCTCCTCACAAAACTATGCCTTTCCTGCCCAGGTGAATGTTTACTCCAACAGCAGACAAGGAAGGGATGTTGTAGATAGAAACTGTCCTACATAACTGCCAAAGGAGTAGAAGCTTATATACAAACAAGTTTTGTTACATTTGTGGTGAGATCAAATTAAAAGAGCATAGGTGAAATTGACTCCTCAAATTAAAAGAGCTTATGAGTGTTATTTTGACAGTAAAATAGACGAGAGGAAGTTTTGGGCTCTGGAAATCTGTTGTGCCAAGTAACGCTGTTAACTGGCTGATTAACCGCTTCGCCGATGGCCATTTAAACCCTGCACGGCCGGGAACGGATACCCAATAAACAGAACAAGACATTTAAATTGTTAAATGCTGCAAAAATGCTTCATAAATAAATATTCGTATCTTCCGTGTTTTCTAAGTTATTTCAGGGAAACAAAAACTGGTTAAAAGCCCATTAAAAGCTGTATGCATCTGCGGTATCATTAAAATAGAGACTATATTAATAAAGCGATGAAATTTCATTAATTTGTATCACGTAAAGAAAGCCATTCTTTGCGTCGAACGCGTTTAATTCTGAGTACTTTTGTTTTACAAGCTATATGTGTATATCAGCTAAATAAACGAAGTGTTGGGTTCAAGGTTTCTAGGTTTCAGTTCATGCTAACACGTAATAATAACTGTTTATATTGCGTTATACACCCTGGAAGGAAACTCCGTCAGCATCTCTCTAACTGCACAACGGAAGTTTATGTTAGCTGACGTAACTTCTTTCTTCGCTCAGTTGACATTGTAATTTAGATTGCATCAGAGTTCCAAGCAATTTCTTTAGCTAAATCACAGTTGAAATAGTTTTCTCAGTGCTAATCATGGCTTCAACTAGTAACGTAGCAAATCAATTAGCTAGTGTAGGACGAGTGCGGGCTTCTGATATTACATCAGAAAATGTGGAAGACTTTTTGCTGTTAGACAGTGATTTGGACATTGATGGCGAGTTTTCAGATTTTGAGGGGGGTGTTGAGGATATAGGTAGCAGTGAGGAGGAAAATGACTCATTTCCGACAGGTGTTCGTGAAGAATCAACATTATGGAGGTGTCAAAATAACTCTTAACACTAATAGACATACGTTCACGAGCACAACCTCTGGTGTACAACCGCATACTCAACTAACTTCTGACAGCCAACCAATTGACATTTTCACAAAATTTTTTACTACTGACTTACTGTCTCTCATTGTTTCGGAAACAAATATATATGCGAGTAGGGTGAAGGAAGACCTGATTTCTAAAGGCAATTTAGGACCTAAGAGTAGATTGCAGAAGTGGACAGAAGTAACAATGAATGAGATTTACAGACTACTTGGTCTAATTATGCTCATGGGTGTTATTCGTAAACCTACGCTGGACATGTACTGGTCTACAGACGACATGCTAGCTACCCCATTTTTTGGGAAATGCATGTCAAATAACAGGTTTACTTCCATTTTGCGCTTCCTTCATTTCACCTGCACAGAAAATGTGAATGATAAACTATCCAAAATCAGACCAGTTTTTGATTACATTATTTCAAAATTCAAAGAAAATTATGTGCCTAGTGAAAAGATCACTGTTGATGAAAGCCTGATGCTTTGGAAGGGCCGTTTAGGTTGGAAACAATACATCAAAACAAAGAGGGCCAGATTTGGCATAAAGAGTTTTGATGTATGTGAAAGTAAAACAGGATATCTTTACAATAGCTGCATATACACTGGCCAAGGGACTGATAACACCGGAGACAAAGATTTGGGGTTATCTGGTTCCATAGTAATGCACCTGATGGAATCTGTACTTGATCAGGGTAGGACTGTATATTTAGATAATTGGTACAGTTCCCCTAAATTATTCATGGCCTTACACAAAAGAAAAACAAATGCAATTGGAACAGTACGTTCAAATCGTATTGGTTTGCCAAAAGATGTGAATACGAAGGCTCTAAGAAGAGGAGAAATGCAGGTGCATCAGCTCCCACCCTTGACCTATGTTGCTTGGCAAGACAGGAGGGTTGTTACAGCATTATCCAATTGCAGCTCTAAAATTTTGATGATTGACACTGGAAAAATTGATGCTCGTAACAAAATGGCAATTTTCAAGCCCGATATTATCCAGGAATATAATATGCATATGGGTGGAGTGGATCTAGTAGATCAGGTATTACACGCATATCCCTCTTTGCAAAAAACAATCAAATGGTATAAAAAAGTATTTTTACACCAGCTGGATATAACCATATACAATTGTTTAGTAATTTGGAGAGCTCTAAACCCACGGAAGACAATGACGTACCTGGACTTTCGCATATCAATAGCTCGCAGCCTAATTGAGCAGTATAAAATTCAGAGACCTCTCCATACTGGGGGTAAAAAATCCACCACCCCAGCACCCCTCAGACTTGAAGGAAAACATTTTCCTAAAAGGATACCACCCACGGTAAAAAAGTCGCGTCCCTTCAGAAAATGTTTGGTGTGCCGCAAGAAAGGTGTCCGAAAGGAAACTAGTACGATTTGCCGTGAATGTGGAGATGTGCCCTTGTGTGTTTATCCATGTTTTGAGGTGTACCATTCAAGAAAAAACTTTTAAAGGTAAGCTTTTACTTCTTATAGAATTTATTTAAATTTACTGTAAAACATAAGGTTTAAAAGAATTATCATTAAATATGCATTAAATGCATGTATGCGCAGGACGTCTATACACGTCCATATCGGTTTGGGGCCTTTTAACTTGGACGTCATATGACGTCCATATCGGTGAAAGGGTTAAAAGGGTCCCGGTATATGACTTTTGCAGTTCTAATGATATGGCCTGCACCTAAGGATCATGTAGTAGACTGCTACTTCTGCTTGGAAAATATATCTGGAATAATTTCCAATTTCAAACATACTGTTAGATAGATAGAATCAACTGAAAAATTCAATGCCATGGCCGGGATTTGAATAACAGAACTCTTGGTTTCCATCCAGTCGTTCTTACCCATTGAGCTACCATGGCCAACGTGCTGTCCTGACATTAAATTCTTCAATTGACTCAGTATTTTCCTGGTAGACCACTAGAGGCTCTCATATCTGAGATACACATTTGTGGCAACTTATTATTGTTAGTACTTGAATCCTAGGCTTCATCATTAAACTCTTATTTATTACTTTGATTTGCTCAACATATTACCATTCTTTCGAAGTTAAGTTGCTATTCAGTAATTTCTTATGGTGTCATGAAAATAGTGTTTAATTTTGAGGCCAGCATATAGCAGCCTATTTTTAAATATCTACCTATAAGTTTGATTTCCTCTATCTTCCTTTTATCTACAATGGAATTGTTTATTTTGATTAACTGGAAGTCAGTAGAAAAATATATTTTGATAAGAATAATATTTAGAAGTTATATAAATATAAACATTAATGGTTAGAGAAAGCCATGTGAATGTGTCATGTCTTATTGTTTTTTCTGTAGTAAGTTTTTGTCTATTTCTATCAGTTGTTCAAAATTATATGAAATTCATTCAGAATGAGCAGGACTTCACAAGCCATTTTCCAAAAATCAAATTATACATTTTGTTTTTCATGAAAAGTATGGAATTATTTTTAAAAAGAGTTTTGCACCACTGCATGTAAAAGGTAGTTTGGTGTCGGAAGGCAGATTTTCTATTACATCCTTGGAAGATGCTGAATTTGAATATAAAGTTGGCATTTATTCTACTTTCTATTTTTGATTTATGCTTTCTCTCTCATAAATGCATGCAAATGCCTTTTTCTTTACCTAATTGAGTTCTCTATATAAAATGTTTGTATGACAGACTAACCTGTATATCAGCTAGATATAGTAGGATTTGTATAAAAAGTATCTGTATTACATTCATGATCAATTTTGTACCTAAAATGTTTTCAAGTTAAGTATTAAGTGCTTATTGCTAGTTACAAGAAATGGAAAAGCATTCAAAAGTTTATTGAAACAACTACCCTAAAACTGTATTTCTGGTGAAATCCCTATGTCAGGTTTGGTTGGGATATAATATTTCCTTTACTTACCTAGTTTAGATAAACAGTAAAGTAACAAAAGAGCAAATTATGCATAGTATATGCTTCTCAGTAATAATCCTTTTTTCAAGTAACAATAGCTGTTTTGGTGCCACTGAATAATGCTTCTCTTATCCAGAATATAATTATGTTTGTAAAGATGTAATATTTTTGTTGCATTCTGGTGGTGGTTACTGTCTGTAGACTTCATACGGGAAATTTTCAAATATTACATTAACAGTGGTTATACATAAATTTTTGCAAAGGTTACATTAATATTTAAAAACGAAAGTAAAATTGCTCATTTGCAGTATAATGTGGCATTGCTATCAGATCCATCTGTTGCTATCAAAAGATAAGTTTCTAGATAGAGTCAACATGAAAAATTCAATGCCATGGCCGGGATCCGAACCACGGATCCCCCGGTTTCCGTCCAGTCGTCCCAACCCATTGAGCCACCATGGCCAACATGTCGTCCTGACACTAAATTCTCCATCTGACTTGCATATCTCCCTGGCAGACCACTAGGGGCTCTCGCATTCGAGATACACCATTTGTGGCGACTTACTATTGTAAGTACTTGAGTCCCAGGCTTCATCATTTAACTCTTATTATTTTAGTTAATTGATGGAAATTAATCACTTCTTCACACCAGCCGTATACAGGCTAAGGTTGTTGATAGATAGAATCAACATGAAAAATTCAATGCCATAGCCGGGACCCGAACCGAAAATTGTTGGCCATGGTGGCTCAATGGGTTAGGGCGACTTGGACGGAAACCGGGGGATCCATGTTAGGGTCCCGGCCATGGCATTGAATTTTTCATGTTGACTCTATTTATCAACAACCTTAGCTTGTATATGGCTGGTGTGAAGAAGTGATTAATTTCCATCAATTAACTAAATTAATAAGAGTTAAATGGTGAAGCTTGGGACTCAAGTACTTACGATAGTAAGTCGCCACAAATGGTGTATCTCGAATGCGAAAGCCCCTATTGGGGCGGGGAGATATGCGAGTCAGATGGAGAATTTAGTGTCAGGATGGCATGTTGGCCATGGTGGCTCAATGGGTTGGGGCGACTGGACGGAAACCAGGGTATCCGTGGTTCCGGTCCTGGCCGTGGCATTGAATTTTTCATGTTGACTTTATCTATCAACAACCTTAGCCTGTATATGACTGGTGTGAAGAAATGATTAATTTCCATCAATTAACTAAAAGGTAAGTTTCGGTTTACAACATATAAGAATATTTACAGTTTTACAAGTTATTCCAGTTCTAATTCATCTAACCTATATATACATTTCTGAGTTAAGTATGTTTTCAGTTCACTTTTAAATATCTTTCCTTTATGTAGTTTAACAGTCCTTGGCAGTTTGATATAATATCTGTCCTTTGATTAGTGCATCCTTACAAGTTCATTTAACAATCCACAATTTTTTTATCAATTATAGTGTTGGTTTTGTGGAGGGAAAAAAAAACAAATATTGTAAATGTCTCAATGTAATTAAAATGTAAAAGAATAGACATATGTCATTTCCAACAATGGAGTAGAAGGGCTGGGTAAAGCAGGTGGCAGTCCGGTGTCCATTGAATTACATATTTGTTTATAATTCAAACATATGTTATCCAGTGAAGATCAAAATATTGGTTAAGAACTACATGAAAAAATACAGATATTTTTACTATCATAATAGATTTACGTATGTGACATATTAAGAAAGCTTCCTCTGTTAAGAAGTTTCCTAATTTTTTAGCTGCCACAAGTATAAATCTCATTAGCACATGTGTTAAATAAAACTCTGCAATCTATAAATGAATTAATAAACATTTATAATATTTTTTCCACACTACGACATCTTTTAATTTTTAAGGGTCTAGTTTCCCTAGCAGTTACTTCTATTTTCAACCTCAGCGCCCGACTGATTAATTAATTTATAATAGAATTTATAATTTATAATAGAAATTATAAAAGTTATAGGTCAAAATTTTGAAGGCCATTTTTTCTCTTCTATTAATGTCTCCCTCGATCTTAAAATTGAAAGGGAAAATGTTCAACCATTTTTATTTGCAATAAGATGGATATGCTGGATCCCTTAACTTTCTTATGTATTATTGTCTTTAAAACTTCATATATACCAGCAGTGCTTATTATCTCTATGGTAATTTCTCTCAGTGTCAAGTTCAAACAAGATGGTCCATTACTACTTTATCAGGTAGCTGTAGGAAAAAAAGAGAATTAAGGAGATGTTTAAATGATGGTTAAGTATCACTGTTTCATTTTACATATATCCAATGCAATTATTGTGCTTGTGGTAAAATATAATTTTTTCATGTTTTAGATATGTGCAAATGGACATATGGAAGTCTGCAATAATCTGGTAGAAATATTATCACTACCTCTTCTTGAGCTAATAGTTAGTACCAGCAGTACATTTTCATGGACACAGAAAAGAGATTTTGTGAGGGTTTTGAAAGAAATACTATCTCCAGCCGACAGAACACAGGCACAAAAAGTTGGAAGTTCCTTAGATCAGCATTTGTAAGTATATAAACACATTCTATTTGCATTTCCTTAGATATAGTTTTTATACTACTAAACTTTGCTGTAGGCTTCAGAAACAATTATTGGAAAGAAACTACTATACTGCAACTTCTATAACTGACAACTACTCAAAAGATGCAGCACTGCATCATACCAATGGCATTCATTTTGCTTCATCTTTAAGGAAAAGGCGTGGTATTAAAAGTGAAGCTAAAGAACTAGCTTTTCAATTTATGGATTGATTAAAAGCATAGGGTGTATGGATTGAGCATCTGAAGTATAACATGTATGTTAAAAATGTGTATCTAAGTTTCTACATTTATTAATTTTTCCCCCATTTTTATTTTATCTTTACGTTAAAAATACATATATACATCACAGTATATACATGTGCAATGAAAATATTTTATTAAAAATCTGTTGCTTACAATTTTCATATACAATAAGCCATATTTACACTTATATACATTTCATGTTGTACTTAAATTTTTCAGCACTGTAGAAAGTATTTTCTATTAACTATTTTTAATTGATTTTATACATATGTCTCTTAGTTTTTTTGTAAAACATTAATTATAAAGGATAGATAGAGTAAGACTAAAAAGTTCAATGGCATGGCCGGGATTTGAACCACGGATCTCCAGGTTTCCATCCGGTCACTCTTACCCATTGAGCTACCATGGCCAAAGTGCCATCATCACAGGTGATAGCAAGATGGCACATTGGCCATCACACTGAGTATAGTTTATTTCTAACATTATAACTAACATTAAACATGTGATTGTCTTTAGCAATTCCTCCGTTTATTAGAAGATATGCTTTCTTATATGTACATGCATGGAACAGTTAAGATTTTGCATCTTTGAATGTATACCTATAACAATGTCTCTTTTTTTTTTTAGTTTTACATTTATTGTAATTGCCCTCTTTTGTAATTTGAATATTTTAGAACTTTTTTTAATGTAATGGTCCCCTACAGTGTTATTCCATATTTTATATATAAATGCATGAATGCATAGTACACCTGTATATGTTTAAATTAATTAAAAGTAATATAATTTTGAGTCGAACTAATACGTCCATTAGTCGACAACAGCTGATGATGTTAGGAAGATCCTAACGAAATGCGTTCTTGGTAAATACTAGCAATAAATGGAGCATGAGTATTAGTTCGACTCAAAATTATATTAACTTTGTGCTTCATTGTATCATAGTCCTTACACATTGGAACTATTAAAAGTATTTCAAATTTAAACTCTTTGAGTAATCAACATTTTACATAATTATAAGTTTATTGAGATTTGGTGTAATATTTTGGGGCAGAAAGAAAACAAAATTCAAATAGTTGTATATATATACTGAGAGCATGAGTCAATGTTTGAACTGCGAAAACAGGCTGAGGAAGCTAGCAGAGCTTGTTGTAAACAGTAGCATTCTATTTGTCATAATTTTCATTCAGTGTTACAAGGCCATATCTGTCTTTTGAACAGTTAGTTAAGTTAAGAGGTTCTGCCCAATTAATCCAAGACCCTTAGGTCCTTGGACCCTGGCCTCCTTCAACCCATGGATAACTCCGGGGGTCTTTCCATTGGGCAATACCTGACTTCTTAAAAAGCCCCCCCACCCGTTGACGTCAAGATGGGATGGAAGTGGATACGCCACTTACGCGCATCAACCCCGCAGGGAAGACTACCGAAAAACCTCGGTGGGGCCGCCTGGTGATCTAGCACACCTTCTACTAGTTCTGCAGGCTAGTACCTGGGACTTATGAGGCAACCCTCTGCCCCCTCCGGGCGGTCATAGCCTGGCCGGAGGTACCCAATTCCCCGTGGGTGTCGGGAACACACTGTCCCCTTGAGTCCAAACCAATCCGAGCAACCCCTCATCGGGAGGAGCTCGGCAGTTCAGCCCGAGGTTCCTGTAGTAACATCAGAGGTACCACGAGTGCTAAGGGTCCGCAGCACTCGCACCACAGCAACTGAAGGGGACGGATCCCCTTTCCTATGGGAATGTCTTTTGAACAGTCTTAGTACAGTTTAAGATATTAGCAATTATATGGCAGTTTACTGTAGCATGATCTTATCACCCTCATGGCCGTTTTACCTTTTGCCACAGACATATCTTTTTGTTAAATTAATTGGGAGTCGATTAATGACACAAAACAACACTCACTTTTAAATTTTCCCGGGAAACCGGTTTCTGAGGCCTTCCCTCTATCTTCAGCCGGACATCAACTTGTTCTCATTGGTGTAGCTGGCAATATTTTGTCATCGGTCTCCTCTGGTGGCGGTTCGAGGAACTTGCTGAACAAATCTTTCTGGGGGATGTCGAAATTGAATACTTTGTTTCTATTTTTTGAAATAAAGATTTGTTCCCATGTGGACAGTTCTTATTTTCCTGTTGTATGTTTTAGTAATTTTGGTTCTGGATTTATGTTGTGGTTTTTTTCCCAAAAATGCGTGGCAACTGCTGATTTTTCTAATTGTTTGTATTTTATGTTCCTAAAGCGTTCCTTTGCTCTTGTTTCTAAATTTATTTTGGTTTTTCCAATATAAATTTGACTACAGTCACAGCATTCAATTTGATATATACCAGATTTTTTGTTAGATGGAATAGCATCTTTGATGTTTGAGCAAATTAGGTTTTTTAAGGAGTAATGGTTCACTGGAGCTAGTTGAATGTTTTGTTTTTTGAAGACTTTTTTGAATTTATCACCCTTCCTGGCTGATCTGTACATGAGTGCACTAGAAATAAGGATCACTAAAGGTTTCCCATGGATGTTCAAACTCTGGCAAAGATATGTAGATGACATATTTGCCATAGTGCCAAAAAAACACATCAGTGATGCACTAAAACTTTTAAATATTCAAGAAAAAAGCATCAAGTTCACTGTAGAAGTTGAAAAAGACGAGTATTTACCATTTTTAGATCTAAAAATAATCAGAAATAAAAATAGAATAAACTTTGGCATTTACAGAAAACCAACACAGACAGACAACTACATAAAAGCTAATGGCTACAATCCAAGATCCCACAAACAGGCAATCTTTAATAGTTTAGCACACAGACTGGTCAACATCCCTCTCACAGCAGAAGAATACAAAATAGAATACAACAAAATTATTGAAATAGCACAGAAAAATAACTTTCCCAAATCACTAACAGACAAAAAAGTGAACTTAGCAAAAAAGAAGAAACTACTAAAGGAAACCACAACCCTCTCAGCTACAGAAACTAAAATGATCTTCAAAAAATTCACTTACCATCCATGGGCCTTTGATAAATTAAAAAAAGTCTTCAAAAAACAAAACATTCAACTAGCTCCAGTGAACCATTACTCCTTAAGAAACCTAATTTGCTCAAACATCAAAGATGCCAGTCCATCTAACAAAAAATCTGGTATATATCAAATTGAATGCTGTGACTGTAGTCAAATTTATATTGGAAAAACCAAAGTAAATTTAGAAACAAGAGCAAAGGAACACTTTAGGAACATAAAATACAAACAATTAGAAAAATCAGCAGTTGCCACGCATTTTTGGGAAAAAAACCACAACATAAATCCAGAACCAAAATTACTAAAACATACAACAGGAAAAGAAGAACTGTCCACATGGGAACAAATCTTTATTTCAAAAAATAGGAACATAGTATAAAATTTCGACATCCCCCAGAAAGATTTGTTCAGCAAGTTCCTCGAACCACCACCAGAGGAGACCGATGACAAAATATTGCCAGCTACACCAATGAGAACAAGTCAATGTCCGGCTGAAGATAGAGGGAAGGCCTCAGAAACCGGTTCCGGGAAAATTTAAAAGTGAGTGTTTTGTGTCATTAATCGACTCCCAATTAATTTAATTTATACAACAACACTGTTTTCAACACTTCCATGAAAGGATTTATCTCTTTTTGTTCTTTCCAGCTACCATCTGAACTCAACCTTGTCCCCAAATAATCAAATCTCCTTTCCTTACCACCTCTATTTCTCTTCTATTAACCTCCCATTTCTCATCCTTATGAAACATTCCATGAGAGCTACAGGTTTGTTGACTACTACTGCAATCTCGCAATGTCCTTGGGAACTTCCTGGAACAAATTTACGTCTTTCAACATTTAGTCATATCAGACGATGAATGAAATGTGTGAAATGATGCTCCAATGTGTCCAGGGTCCATGGAGCTTAGAGTTACCCGACATTCGTTTTTCAGGAGAAGGGAAAACGCCGGAAGAAACCTTATCCAGGTAACTCATCTTGACCAAGATTTGAACTAGGGACCTCTTGAACGTGAGGCAGATATGCTACAATCTACGCTACCGAGGCAGGCAACAAGTTAAAATATTGATGTTCTGGTGACCTTGAATATTATTCAGGATGTGTTTTAGAAATACACACTCTTTAACCAACTTAAGCCCTGCCTTCATCATGACTCCCTGCCAGCATTCCTGTTTAAGTTACCAATTCATATCTGAAACACAATTTTTATTCTGTGATTTCTTTATTGTCAGGAAGTTCATTTTCCTTTCTAATTTTCAGAACTATATGCCAAAGTTAATTTTTAACATACTGACTTCTGAATATAATGGAGTTTCAGAAACATGAGTTATTGGCCTTAGCTACACTGAGTTACAACTAATTGCCTTTTTTTGAAAATGGAACTCACTAATCTTCATAAGAGAAAAGCAGTTTGGACCTCCAGTAAGGATCATGGGGAAGAATCATACTTTGGCATATGAAAAGAAGATAATCTCAAATAATACAATCACTACAGCAGCAGTACAAAATGTAGCAAGAGAAGCCCAGTGAACTGTAGTGTTTTTGGCTTTCACTTTGTGATGAAGTGCGATATTTGTACATTTCATGTGTGATTGTGATAACATTATTAGAGAGATGAAATAATATTCTGTAGATAATTATTTATGTTATGTGATCTTAACGCCCAAGATTAAGAATTGTGTACCTGAATGCTAGGTCTGTTGTAAACAAATCAGATGATATTGAGCTTCTTTTGGCTACAATAACAATATTAGATGTGATTGTTATAGCAGAAAACTGACTCAGGGAAACATAATTAACTTGTTTAAGATTAAAAATTTTAGTACACATCATACTATAAGGAAAATGATAGGAGATGGAATTTTAGTGTTTAATTAGAGATGTTTGGAAAATGGTACAAAACATAGTTAACTGTGTACACAGTATCTTATGCATAAACCTAAAAAGGGATCTAATAGCACTTGATAGCATTGCAATTTATAATCCAAATGACCAAAATACTGCCAACTTTCTACTCAGATGTAAAATATACTGTGCAAGGAGTTTGCAAAATCTGCCATGATCATAGGTGATGTAAATATTAAGTATCTTATACAGGTAAAAGTCTCGAAAACTACAATTCCCTAATTACAAGTTTCAACCTGGTACAAAGTAATAAAGTAAACTCATCAAGAATGGGCAATACCTCAGCTACAAGAATTGACTACGTACTTATCAATAACAATGATATCCCAATATCTATATCTAATGTAATGCATATCAGTGACCATAATGTGCTTATAATTGATATAAAGGAATATTTTTGCAAGGCTTTTCATGATAAGCTTACTACCAGAATTCAATTCAGAAATGTAACCTTATACATCATAATAGACTTTCCTGATTTATACAAAATACTGGATTTACCTGTGTCACAAGTTCCGTAATGAATATTATCACTGTTGCAATTTATAAAGGAAGTGGTTTCAATCACTCTTATAGGTGCAGAAAGCTTGTGTCAACTAAATTGAGACATAAACCATGGGTTAATAATAATGTGACTTTGTGGGTTCGTAGAATTAAAAGTCCAATTTGTTGAAATTCTAAATGTTCTTTATTTGCGTATAAATATACTGTGTAGCAACAGAATTATATCACATATCACAATCTACAGCATCAAGGTTGATGACAATAACAAACATTCTGATTACAACATCAGCTCTCGTTAACACGTGACAGCTGTTTTCTGCTTACTCACTGTTTTACAACACTCTTGTTACATGTCTCCAGCTGGCGTGTCACAGTCTCATATATATCTCATTCATAAATTCGGGAGACTTCTCAAGCAAAAAAGAAAAACAACTATTCTCTGTCAATGGAGATATCACTAGCACCTTCCTTACGTGAAACCCTATCTGGGCCGACAAGTCACTTATCTCAAGCGCTATGTTTATCTGCTTCTGTCGGCTCGTTGTGTACACTAGCTGCGCTATCGTTAACTGCTTATGCAAGCTCTTTATTACCGTGAAACACTATCCGCAATCTGTTAACTATTTATGCCCATTGCCCGACAATAACTTTTTAGTTCTAGTTAAAAAGAAAAACTTATTGTATAGCAAAACAAAATACAAATTTCCCTCTCTGATAACAAATGAACTGTGTAAAAAGTGTGCAAATGAAGCAACTAAAATGAAAAGGGAACTTCAAGAAGCTATTACTCATAAATTGAATAACTCCTATGATCCAAATAAGGTGTGGATGACAATAAATGGAATCTTAAGAAATAAATTCCTAGTACAGCGCCATTAAATACAACAAATATGATAGATGATCACAAAATAGTAAATCAGTTAGAAATATGTGAGCATTTTAACCAATACTTTGTAAATGTAGCTGATGAGTTAGTGAAGAAATATATAACTACACAATATACTCCACCACCTTATACTTCAGTACCAAAAAGTCTCTTTCTGTATCCCACAGATAATAATGAGACTCTAAAAATGATAGCAACAATAAGAAAGACAATAAGACAGGCGATATTTTGTCAAATGAATTGTTAGCAAACTGCAAGTTTAGTTTGGTTTTGCTCATTGTAACCTTTATTAATTTATCACTTATTTTGGGTTCAGTTCCTGATAGATGTAAAATCACAAATGTTCCCAATTCATAAGGCAGGTGATACAGTATTTTGTATAATTATAGACCAGTAAGCATTATTCCTGTATTTGCCAAAATTCTGGAAAAAGTAATATAATATATACAAATATAATAATTTGTAACTTAAAAACTTCACTTATCTTATAAGAAATGATGGACATTTTCTTATAAATTCTTATACCAGTAGATCCGTGGTTCAAATCCTGGCTGTGGCATTGAACTTTTCATGTTGACTCATTCCATCCAATACCTTAGCCTGTATACGGCTAGTGTGAAGAAATGAATAATTTCCATCAATGAGTTAAAAGATGAAGCCTGGGACTCAAGTACTTACAATAGTAAGTTGCTACAAACAGTGTATCTCGGATGGAGTTAATTGGAGAATTTAATGTCATAATGGCCAATTGGCCATGGTAGCTCAATGGGTAAGAGCGACTGGACGGAAACCAGTAGATCCGTGGTTTAAATCCCAGCCGTGGCATTGAATTTTTCATGTCTACTCTATCAATCCAATACCTTAGCCAGTGTATGACTAGTGTGAAGAAATGAATAGTTCCCATCAATTAACTTAAATAATAAGAGTTAAATGAGGAAGCCTGGGACTCAAGTACTTACAATAGTAAGTTGCTACAAATGGTGTATCTCGGATGCACGAGCCCCTAATGGTTTACCAGGGAAATATGAGTCAGTTGGAGAATTTAATGTCATGACGGCAAATTGGCCATGCTAGCTCAATGGGTAAGAGCGACTGGATGGAAACCAGTAGGCCGTGGTTCAAATCCCGGCCATGGCATTGAATTTTTAATGTCGACTCTATCAATATTTCCAGTTCTCTATCAACAATTCCTCATGGTGTTCCACAAGGTTCTATATTGGGTCCTATATTATTCCTAATTGTTATAAATGACATAGGATGTTTAAGACTAAAAGGTAAATTAACTATGTTCGCTGATGATGTATGTATGATATATATAAAAAACTTTGAGCACCAGTTGTTACTTTATATAGAGCATGACCTGAATGCATTGAACAGCTGGTTTAAGTGTTAGTATTAAATGTCTCTAAAACAAAATATATGTTGTTCCTTAAAGATCATATGTACCAGTATTAGAAAACACTGTACATGTTGCTAATGCAGTAATTGAAAGAGTAACAAAAATCATAAATCTTGGATTGATTCTAGACAGTACCCTTACATGGAAGGACCACATTATGCATGTAAAAAGTAAGATCCCTTCCTTTGTTAGCTTAATTCACAATTTGAAATTCAAAGGATTCAGCGTAAATCATTTACGAGGTATCTACCATGCTTTAATTCAATCCCATTTTGACTATTTAAATCTTATGTGGTAATTCTGCTAAATATTTAATTCATGACCTCATAGTACTCCAAAAAGCTTCTAAAGTCTAATCTAACATTTGAAAGCTCCTTATATATACAGGATGTCCCACCTAATTCTGTAACCTCAAATATCTCCAAAATGAAACAAAATATGAAAATTCCAATTGGCTAGGAATGTACCTATGTCAAGGGCTCACAAAATGAGAATGTATGCACAATCCATAAAGGTAAAAAAAAACACTTCCAACACCAAGTTGCATTTTTTTAATGGAACATGTATATTTATTGTAGAAAAATAACAATTACAGCTACAGTTGAATATTTACACCAAACAGAGACCTGACCTACAGAAAGTGGTTTTTGTGTAAAGTGAAAAAAACTTAACTTTAAAGAGAGTCGATTAAAGACACTAGACAACACTTACTTTTAAATTTTTCCGGAACATGTTTCTGAGGCTTTGCCTCTATCATCGGCCGACTCTCGAGCCGATGATAGAGGCAAAGCCTCAGAAACATGTTCCGGAAAAATTTAAAAGTAAGTGTTGTCTAGTGTCTTTAATTGACTCTCTTTAAAGTTAATTTAACATAACAACACTGTTTTCAACACTTCCAAGAAAGGAAGTGAAAAAAACTGTTTATTGACATTTGAGACTATTATGCTACATTAAACATACATAGTTTCATCCTTGTTTATTGTTGCAAACATATTTGAAGAAAATTTTAAGAAAATTAACATTATGTCCAGAATTAGAAACAATTGAAAGGAAATTTCAGTGAAAAAATGATTTAACCTAAGAGAATGGAACAATGATCTAACCTATACATTACATTTTTGTTACATAGCAGAAGACAAACACGTGTAATTTGACTGATACATTTTTAAAGTGAATTAGGAATTTTCCTTCTGCCATTTATCAAACAGAAAGAAGGTTTATTAACATCTTTTTCACTCTGCTTCTTTGAGGTTTTTATAAAATTCGCAATACTGACCTGGAATGAACTTGCACATATCTAGTAAGTCAACTTTCTTTGCTTTTTGACAGGTACATCTTCTGTGTAAAGCTGAGGTAGAACTGTAGGCAGTGGTTGTAACTGTTTATTTCTTTTGTTGGACTGCAGGATCTCATACGTTGTCCAAGATTGTAGAATGTTGTGACTGACACAGATTCTGATTCTGTTGGGTTCCTCCTCAGAAAACAGGATCCAGTGAAATGAAGTAATCTTTAATTTAGGGTCTTTTTTTAAGCATACCTTCTATCACTCATAGGTCAGCAAAACCTGGTGTGTCCATATAGTATGCGGAAAATCCAACACCATTAACTACAACTTCCACCCACTTTTTTTAAATTTGAATGACACTAAGCAACACTTACTTTTAAATTTTCCCAGAACATGCCTCCATCGTCAACCGGACATCGACTGGTTCTCAGTGGTGTAGCTGGCGATATTTTGTCATAGGTCTCATCTGGTAGTGATTCGAGGAACTTGCTGAACAAATCTTTCTGGGGGATGTCGAAATTGAATACCTTGTTCCTATTTTTTGAAATGAAGATTTGTTCCCATATGGACAGTTCTTGTTTTCTTGATGTATGTTTCAATAGTTTTGGTCCTGGATTTATGTTGTGCTTTTTTTTTCCAAAAATGCATGGCAACAGCTGTTTTTTCTAATTGTTTATATTTTATGTTCCTAAAGTGTTCCTTTACTCTTGTTTCATAATTTCTATTGGTTTTTCCAATATAAATTTGACTACAGTCACAACATTCAATTTGATATATACCAGATTTTTTGTTAGATGGAACGGCATCTTTGATGTTTGAGCAAATTAGGTTTTTTAAGGCGTAATGGTTGACTGGTGCTAGTTGAATATTTTGTTTTTTTTGAAGACTTTTTGAATTTATCAAAGGCCCATGGATGGTAAGTGAATTTTTTGAAAATCATATTAGTTTCTGTATCCGAGAGAGTTGTGGTTTTCTTTATTAGCTTCTTCTTTTTTGCTAAGTTCACTTTTTTGTCTACTAATGATTTGGGAAATTCATTTTTTTTTGTGCTATTTCAATAATTTTGTTGTATTTTGTTTTGTATTCTGCTGTGAGAGGGATGTTGACCAGTCTGTTTGTTAAACTATTGAAGATTGCCTGTTTGTGGGATCTTGGATTGTAACCATTAACTTTTATGTAGTTGTCTGTCTGTGTTGGTTTTCTGTAAATGCCAAAGTTTTTTCCAAGAAAGGAATTCCACCCACTGTTTAGAATGATACACTATAGATTTCTTCTTCTTTCTCTCTATCAGTGCAAAGTTCCTATCACAGGGAAGGAAGCTATGCCCGCTTACCAGGAACTTCTGATGAATGGTTGTAAAGTATTTTTTCTTTATGAGATAATTATAAAGAGCTAAACATCTCCAGTTGTTGTTCTGACCAACACAACAATCAGACCAAACTATCAATCTTTTTTTCTGGTCTTGTTTGAGTGGCTCAAAATGCAGTTCAATGTATTTTAGAATACATGAAGTAACTTCTACAGAACTTCTTCTTGCTACTGACTCATTCCAGATGAAAAAAGCTCTATGAGTTGCCATATTGTGGATACCTGATTATAAGTACTCAGCTCTCTGATAAAACACACACAAGTGATAAAGTGAAGGACAAAAAAGTACTTGCTGCATGTCTGTGTCCAACACAACGTAGTCAGGGGTTTTCTTTGCAGTGTCAATGTCATCATATAAAGTATGTTATGCAACATCTGCCTTCATATGATGTAGTGTACTTTGTGTAGTAATAATTTTCCGCTATTCTTCATTATCAGCTCTCACCAGTTTAATATATAGTTCATCATAAACTAAACAAGAATCCAAGCATGTTGCTCTGAACCGTAACTTAAAATCACTCCTAAATATGTCTTTATATGTACTACATGAGTACTTAATTATTATTTTATTATTATTATTTATTGTTATCTGAAAAGGTTCCCAGAGCCATAGCTCATGCTAGGGAACAGCACAAAAATATATAAAATGATGGCAAACAGCCCTTGACAATACTTATATTGCATTTTTAGAGTAGGAATGAATTACCATACAAGAATAACATATATGAAACATACAAAGATACAGACATTCACTATAACTCAAGAAATAATAGTAACAAAGAACTTAACAGAAAAATAGAAGCTACATATTCTATGGGACATTAATCCATATTAATTTTTAAACAGTTCAGCTTTCAAACCAGCTATAAATGTGTAACACTTTATCAGCTATCAATATATGCCTTCAGTAAATTTTCAGCAACTTTCCTTTTAAAACCTTTTATGTTCCTGCAGCCTTTCAGTTCCAGTGGCAGTGCATTATATAAGTTGATAACGTGTGAGGTTAAGCTGTTCAGGCCATAAGTAGAAGTGTTCACTGTTGGTTTTGTTAAGTTTCCTTTATTTCTTGTATTATATATATGTGAGGAGCTTTCAAATGTTAGATTGGACTTTAGAAGATTATTTTTTATTTTGTGGAGATATATTAGCAAGGACAACTCTATGTTTAGTTGTAATGGTAAAATGTTAGTTACGTGGTAGAGTGTTTTTGTGTTTGTTCTAAAGGGTAGATTGTAGATTATTTTCAAGGCACGATTTTGAAGTACTTCGAGGTCATGAATTAAATATTTAACAGAGTTACCCCATAAGATGTTTAAGTAATCCAAATGAGATTGAATTAAAGCATGGTAGATACTTCGTAAATGATTTACACTGAATCCTTTGAATTTCAGCCTGTGAATTACAGCTAACACAGGAAGAATCTTATTTTTTACATGCATGATATGGTCCTTCCATGTGAGCGTACTGTCTAGAATCAAACCTAGATATGTGATTTTTGTTACTCTTTCAATCACTGCGTTATCAACATGTATCTTGTTATTTACTACTGGTACGTATGATCTTTTATGAAATAACATATATTTTGTTTTACAGACATTTAATGTTAACTTATTGCCCTTAAACCAGCTATTCAATGCATTCAGGTCTTGCTGTATGTCATATATCAGCTGGTGCTCAGAGTTATCTATATATAACAAACATATATCATCAGCAAACATAGTCAATTTACCTTTTAGTCTTAAACATCCTATGTCATTTATAAAAATTAGGAATAATATAGGACCTAATACAGAACCATGATGAATTACTGATAGAGAACTGGAAATGTTGTTCATATTTACAAATTGTTTCCTATTACTGAGATAATTCTGAAACCAGTTGAGAGGAAGTCCTCTTACACCAGCATGCTCAAGTTTATTTAGTAATAAAGTATGATCTACAGTGTCAAAAGCCTTTTTTAGGTCAATAAATAAACCAGCAGCTAAACGATTTCTATCCAGAGCTCTTTGAATAGGTACGATAATATCTACCATGGCAGCAAGAGTACTAGATTTGTTAATAAATCCATACTGATGATTGTGAAAAAAGTTGTGTTTTTCTAGATGCTGTAATAACCTAACTTTTACTACTTTTTCCAGAATTTTGGCAAATAGAGGAATAATACTTATTGGTCTGTAATTATCCATAATTACTCTATCACCTGTCTTATAAATTGGGACAACTCGTGTGATTTTACAACCATCAGGTACTGAACCTGAACTAAGTGATAAATTAATAAAGGTTACAATGTGTGGAACCAAACTGTACTTGCACTTTGTTAACAATTCATTTGATAAAATATTATCTGTTTTATTACCTTTGTTTTTTATTGTAGCTATCATTTTTAAAACCTCATTATTATCTGTTGGATATAGAAAAAGACTATTTGGTACTGAACTATAAGGTGGTGGAGTATATTGTGTAGTTATACATATCTTCACTAACTGATCAGCTATATTTACAAAGTATTGGTTAAAAGATTCACATATTTCTAATTGATTTACTATTTTTTGATTACCTACCATTATTGTTTCTATTTGATTGGAATGTACTGGGGTTTTATTTCTTAAGATTCCATTTATTGTCATCCATACCTTTTTTGGATCATATTTGGAGTTATTCAGTTTATTTGAGTAATATGCTTCTTGAAGTTCCCTTTTCATTTTAGTTACTTCATTTGCACACTTTTTGTACAGTTCAATTGCTATCGGAGAGGGAAATTTGCATTTTGTTTTGCTATACAGTAAGTTTTTCTTTTTAACTAGAGCCAAAAAGTTACTATTAACCCATGGTTTATGTGTCAGTTTATTTGACACAACCTTTCGGCACCTGTAGGAGCAGACTGAAGCCCCTTCCTTTATAAACTGCAATAATGAGTTATAATATTCATTAGGGTCATTTGTAACACAGTTAAATCCAGTATTTTGTATAAATAAGGAAAGTTTATTATGATTTATAGTGTTAAATTCTTGAATTGACATTCTGGTATTGATATACTTATCATGAAGGGCCTTGCAAAGATGTTCTTTTATGTCGATTATAAGTATGTTATGGTCACTGATATCATGCATTATGTTAGATATAGATATTGGGGTATCATTGTTATTGATAAGTACATGGTCAATTAGTGTAGCTGAGCTTTTGCCTATTCTTGTTGGATATATTTTATTACCTTGTATAAAATTGAAACTTGTAATTAGTGTATAATAGTTATCAAGACTTTTACTCTGAGTGAGGTAATTAATATTTACATCGCCTATGATCATGGCTGATTTTGCAAGCTTCCTACACAGTACAGTTTCCATATCAGTGAGAAAGTTGCCAGTATTTTGATCATTAGGATTATAAACTGCAATGATATCAAGTGTTATTAGATCCCTTTTCAGGTTTATGTGTAGGATACTGTGGTCACTGTTTACTATGTTTTGTACAGATGTTTTCCATACATCTCTAATATACACTGAAATTCCACCTCCTGTCATTTTCCTTATAACATGATGTGCATAAAATTTTTTTATATTAAAAAAGTTCATTATGTTTTCCCTGAGCCAGTTTTCTGCTATGACAATTACATCTACTTTAGTTATTGTTGCCACAAGAAGCTCAATATCTAATTTGTTTACAATAGACCTAGCATTCAGGTACACAATTCTTACCTTTGGGCTCGGTTGAGATCTTGTAATGTTTAAATAATCATCTACCGAATCATATTTGAACTCACCTATAATGTTATCACAATCACACATGAAAGGTACAAATATTGCACTTCATCACAAAATAGAAACCTAAGACACTGCACTTCACTGAGCTTCTCTTGTTTCGTTCTGCACTGCTGCTGTGGTTTTTGTATTATTTGAGGTTATCTTATTTTCATATGCCAGAAGGTGATTCTTCCCCATGATCCTTATTGAAGGTCCAAACTGTTTTTCTCGTATGAAGATTTTGCCATCCCTGGTCCACACTCCTACTATCTTCCCTTCTCTCCTTAAATCCCTTGTTCTTTTTGCTATGCCATCATTGAGAGCCGTCAGGTGATCATTGACGAAAATTAGTTGAGGGGGTCCAGGTAATCCCATATCTTCAGTGGATACTCGTCTTTTTGTTATTCTGGCTTGGACTATTTCTTCTTTCTTCCAATGGCACGTAAAGCGAACCAGTATAGGCGGATTCCTTAGATTGGTACTTACTTCATGTTTTCTGGAGGGAAGTCTGTGCGCTGCATCGATGTCATTGTACGTCAAATGGACATCTAAGGCATTTGCAAATTGTATAACAGTATCAAATATATCTTCCCTTTCCACTTGTGGTATGCCACTGATAATTAGGTTATTCTTTCGCTGATATTGTTTTACATCCTCGATGTCATTTTCCATCGCATCTATCTTAGTATCATAGATCGATCTTATGCTTTGCTCCATCTTGATGTTTAAATCACTAATTTTTAGTTTCAACGCTTCAAAGCACTCATTCATGAATGAAGCTGCTTTCTTCACTTCTTCATTTTCTTTTCTTAATTCCTGCACCGTGAACTCTATTTTAGTTGTTAGCTCCGCTATTGATGACTGCAGTATTTGTAGGTTAGGTTGCGGCAAGCAGTCCTCTCTCTCACACATCCAGTTTGCGTCACCATTCCCTGATAGTTCTTTATATTTTTCTTTTGAAACTTTTACACATGTAGCATGGAACCATCTCATGCACTCCCCATTACACTCCATTCTCATTTGCGAACTTTTTACTTGTTTTCCACATGGAGCACAAATTTTAGCACCTGTTGCTGCTGCCATCTTGACTATGACTATCTTAATACCAGGATTGCTTTCCATAAAAAGATTGTATAGCTTTCCACACAAAGATCTTGACTCAAATACAACTTCTGTTACAGAGATCTTGAGTAATGACTTTCCTGTGCAGGCAGAGATTTAATTTGATCTCTGACAAATTGCTTAACATTGGTAACTGCATGGGGACGATTGAAATGTGTACCTCTCTTATCAGAAATATGTTTTATTTTCTTCTGAAGTGTCTGTATGCAACGTTAAGAGATTTCGAATATGTCCAATGATGTTTTCTTACATACATAATACGTTTTACCATTGATGTATACTTCATTTTTAAAGGTTGCATGTCTCCTTGATACGTCTTCTTCAACTTCCCTGTGTTTCACTTCCCCCAAACTCACACACCCTACTAAAAATACAGACTGTTCATTATAGGACAACTTTTAAAAGTTCTGAAATATCTGTCTTTTCATATCCAAAGAAATCTCTTTACACTGGTTGAGGCAGGAGCAAACATTAATCTGGAATAAATAAACAATAAACCTAGCTATAGAAACTTTGTTATGTATCTAACACAATACAGTATTAAGCCTGTATTACATGCAGCCAATGAATCAAGATATGATTATTTATAATATAATAATAACATGAAAAAAATGGTTAGATCACTATTCCACTCACCTCTTGTGATGCACATTTTCTGGGAACAAAATGCCCTTTTCTAGTCTTATTTGGATTCCCACCATTTCTCAAAGTTTTTTGTTTATTATCACTCCATTCTGATATGCTAATCTTACTCTTACGGCCCTTATTTAACTGTTTTTCAGCACTACTACTGACTACACTGTTTACATCTGCTATTTTCTCACAGATAGATCACTTTTCACTGTCACCAACATTTTGAAATAAAATAACCAAGCATTGAAAGGGAATTTTTGCACTATGCATCCACAAGGCTTTGAGCTCCTTTACTTAGAGCAGTATTTCATTATAATCTCAAAATTCACAACTTTTTTTTTTTTTTTTTTTTGGTAATTTACATCCTCCAACATTAAGTCATATCGAATGGTGAATGAATTGGGTGAAATGATGCTCAAATGAGTCCAGGGTCCATGGAGCTTAGAGTTACCCGACATACATCTTGAAGGATAAGGCAAAATCCCAGAAAAAGCCTTATCCAGGTAACTCACCCTGACCAAGATTCGAACTCGGGACCTCTTGAACATACTACATACTACCATCTACACTACGAGATGGGCATTTGTTGATTAGATCTCTATTCGGGGTAACTATTCAATTAGTGATAACACACTTGGTTCTGCTTTTCTAAACACATTTACTAGTGGTCTATAACCCTCAGAAGCTTCATTGTTGTCCATTACATCTGGCATGGAAACTGCACCCACAAATCACCAGTAGCATCTTGTCCGATGAAACCATGTCACTTCAACAGATGTTCAAAGTGCCCTCCGTTCGCATCAATACACTTTTGGAATCTGGTAACAAGAGAATGTTCCACAAATTGCAGTGTTTCCACAGAAATTGTGACACACGCTGCAGTAATACCATGTTGAATATTCCTACTAGGAAGACCTAGGATGAATGGAGACAATATATGGAAAGAGTGGCAGTCGGACATAGGACGACATTGAGAGGAATATACAGGTTGGTGCAGGACAGGATCGAATACAGAAAGTGGCTGAAGGAACCCGATGCCTAACGGCAGCAGGGAAAGTGAAAGAAGAAGAAGAAGAAGAAGAAGAAGAAGAAGAAGAAGAAGAAGAAGAAGAAGAAGAAGAAGAAGAAGAAGAAGAAGAAGAAGAAGAAGAAGAAGAAGGAGGAGGAGGAGGAGCAGGAGGAGGAGGAGAAGGAGAAGGAGAAGGAGAAGGAGAAGAAGAAGGAGAAGGAGAAG